>JALIZH010011715.1:0-99685 GCA_030522465.1 Rhipicephalus appendiculatus | reverse complement strand
TAACGAAACGGCCGCGAGCGCACCATGAGCGTGGCATGTAAATCATACTTTTCTATGACAAGTTAGTCATGATTTTCATGATATGACCAGCCATTTACGTTCGTCATGGAGTCATGTTATGCCGTACCAAATTTGGTATAAATCCCATTAACGATACGGCCGGGAGAGCACAAAGTAGTAGGCGGCTAGATAGATAGATAGATAGATAGATAGATAGATAGATAGATAGATAGATAGATAGATAGATAGATAGATAGATAGATAGATAGATAGATAGATAGATAGATAGATAGATAGATAGATAGATAGATAGATAGATAGATAGATAGATAGATAGATAGATAGATAGATAGATAGATAGATAGATAGATAGATAGATAGATAGATAGATAGATAGATAGATAGATAGATAGATAGATAGATAGATAGATAGATAGATAGATAGATAGATAGATAGATAGATAGATAGATAGATACGCTCAAAGTCGCCGAAGTTCGCTAAGAAATGCTTCGCATTTAAAACGGCCTCAGGAGCACTTCGGCCATGCCATGTAAATCATACTTTTCATGACAAGTTAGTCATGATTTTCATGATATGACCAGCCAATTATGTTCGTCATACAGTCATATGATCGTCCGACCATCCATGCATCTGTCCGTCCATCCGTCCGTGTATGCGTCCGTCCATCCATCCATGGACGGACGAACGGACAGTTGGATTTCATAAACATTCTTTATATCGGTTATCATTTCATCAATGAAGCTTCGCTCCATCATCAGCATTCATTTCGTGGATCGGCTGCCAATATTTAACCATAGATGAAAATGGCGGCAATTTAAATTGCCTACACGAGCGCACGCACGCGTACTAACACGATAAAGAAACGTAAATCATGCTGTACATGAAATTGACGTCATGATTTTCATGTTATCACCTGTCATTCATATTCGTCATACAGATATATCTCGTCGTAGAAATTTTGGCTTATATCCATTCAATCAAACGGCCGCGAGCGCGCCGCGACACTAGCGAGGCGAGCGAGCTGGACCATTTATGTGGCGAAGCCCGCCGAGAGCGCGCGGTTGCGAGAGAAAACGAACGCGGTACTTTCCCCGTTCTAGTGACTTTGTTTGTATCCAGAGACATATATCTGTACCTTGCGTAAGACGCCACCGCGTGGCAGAATGCGCAGAGGGGTCACTCCACGCGCCGCAGTTTAAAAGAAAAAAATCACGCCATATCCACGAAGTGAATGATGATGAGTGGGCGAAGCTCGATCGTTTTCATCCATAGCAGAAAGAGAATGTGTGGTCTGGAACGCGCTTATAATTCATGGTCATCAGCGTCATCGTCATCTTTATAACGTGTAGTGGGTACATTCCACTATACTGCGTCATCATCTTTATCACGTGGAGTGGGTACATTCCACTACACGTGGCTACCTACCTACCTACCTACTACTACTACTGCTACAGAGGAGACCCACACCCTAAGGAGCTTCGCCACTAAAATCACGCCATATCCACAAAGTGAATGATGTCATCGTCATCGTTATCACGTGTAGTGGGTACATTCCACTATACTGGAACGCGCTTATACTTCATCGTTATCACGTGTAGTGGGTACATTCCACTATACTGCGTCATCGTCATCTTTATCACGTGGAGTGGGTACATTCCACTATACGTGGCTATCTACCTACCTACTACAACTACAGAGGATGGACAGACCCACACCCTTAGGAGCTTCGCCCCTAAAAGAAATATCTGTGAGCGTCGGGTTCTGCATTGTCGACAGTTGCAACGCGTTGCTCAAACCCAGAGACGTAACAACTTTGACAGTTGTTAGTTCACGTTTGTCCTGTGTATACCTGCGCGTGCTTTCCGAGCGTCCCTCTTAGTGCTTCAGCAGCGCACTGCAAGTATCGAGCTGCTTGTCGTTCTTCGTGTGATATTCCAATTTCTTGCGATCGCATTTCTGCCCTTGCGGCGAAACTGTGGCTTTTTTTTCGAACTAAACACATTGCGACTGCAGTGGTGCTTTTGTCGAATCATTTCTTCCTTTCGTGCGTCGTCTCCGTGCGTTCCTTCACACGTTATAGTAAGTTGTTCAGTACACATTCTCCTATCTTTTTCGTCGTTTTCGCGCACAAGATTCAATTCGTTGAACCGAGTAGCCGACTGTCGATGAGCTTTCCTCAGAAAGCAACCTGCCCGTATACCACTGGCTACAGCAGTTAAACTCACCTCCGCCGTGGCTCAGTATGAGGTAAGGGAATTCAGTGATGCACTGGTAGCTGCAGCCGATGCAGATGCAGACGCACATGAAGTACCGACTGGAGGAGTAGAATTCCTTGTCCGGTGGAAGACCCGCTCCTTCGTCGCCACTTCCTGAGCCAGAGCTCGACATGGCGCTCTGGTCTTCTCAACAGCTTGCGCGTTCCAACGTTGCAAGGCGTTTCGCGCCGTAGCGACCCCTGCGCAATCATAAAAAAAGAAATGCAGAGCATTCAATAACTGTGAAAAAAAAGTTTCGCTGCAAAGGCGAAGCAATGAAAGTGAGAAATTCATACTGGGGTTTATCCCCCTCTTAAAGGGGCCCTGCAAAACACTTTTAAGACGAAAGCCTTTAATGTCTCATGCTCACGTCCGTCCGTCCGTATCCGTCCGTCCTTCCCTCCTTCCGAGCCCTGGCACGGTGCCAGGTGGCCGCCCGGGGCACGCAAACGGAAGCAGGTCGCGTCCGACTCTACAGCGCTCGCGCTTTCTTTCCGTAGCGTCGCTGTGCCCAGCGTTTCCAATCATGCGAGGAGGGAGACGCGCGCATCGCGTTCCATTCTGACCGACCCCGTCTCGATGGACACAGGCGTTCGCGGAACACACTTTGGAATTTACAAAGTGTCCGTCAATTTAAGCGCTGGAACGCGGATGGCGTCTGCACGATGCGCAAAGCGCGAGAAAATACGAACGCATGCGAACGGAGGCAGATTAGTCTAGCGTCTCGCTGCGATTCGCGGTAAAAAAATTAAAAAAGAAAACACGCACACATTCCGTTTGTTTGCCATCCCACTGAGAGTGCAAACGAAAAAAGATATGGCATAGCCAGTCGAATGACCACAAGCTTTCGCCGAACACACTTTGGAATGTACAAAGTGTCCTTCAATTTTTAAAAGGACAGACTGGTGGGCTAGTTGGTAGGGCATAATTCGGAACAGTAGGGCAAAAAATTCGACAGGAGACAACAGAGGCCGCATTTTCGGTATTAATGGAACAGTCTCACTATTAGCGCATGACGCTTCGCAAATCGCATGCCGCAATTTTGTTTTTATTGCGATAGCAATTATATGGACACTCTCGGCTGCTTTTGCCGTCGGCGTCATGCCCCGTATATATATATATATATATATATATATATATATATAGAGAGAGAGAGAGAGAGAAAAGGCACAAAGAAAAATAATTAGAAAGACGCGCGGAATCGAACGGGGGACCTCTCGATTAGCAGCGCGTGGCGTTAACCACTCGCCCACGGAGACGCACGTCCTTCCAGCGTAGTAACGGCGAGCTATTTATATACACCATTTAGGGCTGGCGAAACGCCGATCTGGGGAGAATATCAGCGTGTTTTCTGCATTACCAGCGAGATGGGAGGAGAAAGAGGGGGAAGCGTAGCAGAGGAGAGGGGCGATACATATCACGTACTGTCACAGCGCATTGTCTTATTATAACAGCGCCATCTTTTAATCATCAACGTATACGGAAAACCACTGACGCCATCTAGTATATCGTCACCCAACTGCAGTTTGCATGCATCTCTATGGGACAGCGCCATCTATTGTATGCTAAAGGAGACGCTACTGGCTACTCAGGATGCATCGACAACCGAGAACCGCCCAGGTGATGCCATAAGGAGCTTCGCACCTAAAAGACTATGAGCGCCGCTTTATGCAACAGCGTGTTTATGTGCAAGCCACTGCTACGGAGGCTACACACTCCGTCGCAGCGAAGTGAGGTTTGCGAACACACTTGCCGGCAAGTGTACTTTGCAGCGAGTGACCCTAAACTTTCTCGTGTGACAGCGTGCAAATGACACTAGCGGCGAAGTGCACTCGCTCAAAGTGCACTTAAGTTGCCACGTGTGACAGGGGTATAAGTTACAGAGCGCACAAAGGTCACTTCGCTCGCTGCAGAGGCCCCTTCTTTGAAAGGAGCGCGCTGTTGAAACACAGTGAAGTAACAACCGCGACACTTATTAGTGCGCGCTCGTCCTATGTGTGTTCTTTTCGCGCGTCCTTTGGACTTCAGCAGCGCGCTGCACGTTTCAATCTTCTTGCCGTTCTGCGCAGGACATTCCAATTTGTTGCTATCGCATTCATCGCTTCGTCCTTGCGGCGAAACTGTGACTTTTTTTTAGAATCTGTCACGTACGAGAGTTAGGGATAAGAATTAATGGAGAGTATCTTAGTAACCTGCGATTCGCTGATGACATTGCATTGATGAGTAACTCAAGGGACGAATTACATTTCATGATTACTGAACTGAATATGGAAAGCAGAAGAGTAGGTCTGAAAATTCATATGCATAAAACTAAATAATGTGTAACAGTCTCGGCAGAGAACAGCGCTTTGCGGTAGGTGGCGAGACACTGGAAGTTGTTAAGGAGAACGTCTACTTAGGACAGGTAGTAACCGCGGAGCCGAACCACGAGAGTGAAATAACTAGAAGAATAAGGATGGGATGGAGCACATTCGGTAAGCATGCTCAAATCATGAATGGTATTCATGATTTCACAATACCACTATCCCTCAAGAGGAAGGTATATAACAGCTGCATCTTACCGGTACTTACCTACGGAGCAGAAACGTGGATACTTATAAAGAGGGATCAACTTAAATTGAGGACGACGCAGCGAGCGATGGAAAGGAAAATGATACGGTGTAACCTTAAGAGACAGGAAGACAGCAGAGTGGGTCAGGGAACAAACGGGGGTTAAGGATATAGTTGAAATCAAGAAGAAATGAACATGGGCCGGGCACGTAGCACGTCGGCAGGATAATCGCTGGATCATTAAGGGTAACTGACTGGATTCAAGAGAATCCTGTCAGTTACCCTTAATGCTGACTGATAATTGTAAATTCCAGGCCGCGTGCTACACTCCAATGTTTGGCTCACGTGTTCTCGGGAGCTTCGACTAGCGATCGGCAGCGTTTTCTGACCATGCTCAAAAGTGTTGCAAGGTCCCTTTAAAAAGATTACACGCCATGTTCCCGACGTGCTATCGAGGTTCCTGCCCCTGGTGCGGAGGGATTCCTACGCTACAACACATTACCTGGGGCTGCTCAAAGCATCCCCCACACCTGACGCACACAGAAATAGAAATGACACCAACACACACATTTGTAGCAGTGGAGGACGCGACTGTCCAACTCTGACCTGGCTGACCAGCAAGCGCTGATCGACCAGGTTGAACGGGCGGCTAAGGCCAGTAGGACCCTCCACTGAGGTTTCATTAAAGTTTTCTTTTCTGTTCTGACAGCAGCAAATTGGAATGTTATACGAAGCATGGCTAGCAGCTACCTCTTTTGGATTCTATCTTGCCTAACTCTACAAAACGACGATTAAAGCGAATACAGCCTGCTTGTCGTCTCAGCACAAGCTAAGCGTCGAGAGCACACTACATATTCGAGCTGCCTAGTTATGTCTACCGAGATAGCACGCATGCCAGCGCTCGCAACCGCACCCTCATGATCGAAGTTTGCCGTTGCTGCCTAAGCGACGCAGCCTTCCCCAGTGGCGCCCCTTCACGCTCAGTAACTCGACGATAGACGGGTGGGCGTTTTTTCTCTGCTTGACGACCGCCAGGCCTCGCACGAGCGATGATATTATCGCATGCGCAATTTATTCAATTCAGACAGCCGGCTCTTTTCATCTCTGCTTCAGCCGTACTCGTCCCCAGCGCTTGCACTTTCACGAGCGCGTACCGCATACGATGTGCGGGGGAGACTTTATAAATTTGGGCATTATACGTAGCATTACAGGAGAACCCGCTGAAAGTGTCCATATAGCAGCTATCGCAATAAAAAAAAAGCCGACAAGAATTTTCTTAGTCTGGATGTGACAAGACAGCTTTTTGGGAAACAAAAGTTAACGTCGCGATAGTATGAGCGGCAGTACCGCATAGAATGACGATGCGGTTTTAGGTGTGAGTCTCGTGACTTGTCGTACAGTGGCTATTAATTGCGTTATAGAACACTTGCAAAGCAGGTTACCTGTTCAAACGCTCAGTTGCTGCTGTTGTTACCGGCCTTAGAAAACTAGCGCTTCTATCGACGGTCAGGTGGGGAGCGGGGATTGGTCACACTGGACTTAATAAAAAATCTGCATAAACAAGCGATTAAATTAAGCTATATACAGATTATGTCGTGTTTCTTTTTCTCTAGTCACACTCCCAGCTATGCCTCCATTTCCGCAAATATCAGAATGATTCACCTAAATGACTGGCAATCATCAAACATCTTAACTTAAAGGAGCACTGACACAAAATTTCGAAGGCGAGATAATGAGCGAGATTGATTTATGTGGAGACGTACACAACAACTACGAGATATCAAGGGCAAATATAGCCTAGAACATATTTAAAATCAATTTTGAAGTACACGCCGCGTGACTGAGCGAGATGCGGAGCCCCTCGCGACACCACCGACATCAACGGGGAGGCAATGTAAACAAACCTACGTCACGAGTTTGTGTTGGCTGGTTGCTGGCACGCGCCTTGCGCTTGCGCTGCCTGCGATTTCTTCCTCCGTGCCTGCGGCTTTGCGCGTGCTGCCTGTGCTGGCTGTCAGTGCGACGCCCGCTCGCGCACGCTCTCGAGCGCGGCGCCCACGTCAGTTTTTCGTGGTCATGTGGCCAGCTGTGTTTACCTTGCCCCCGGAACTGCTCCTGCCTGGCTCGGTGCTCTTTGAAACCGAAACTGCGACTGGGCGCTCTAAAAACATCTCTAAAAAAATAACCGTCGCGCACTCGCGCAAACGAGGTTTCCAGTCGTGATAAGTGGGTCATAAGCTACCTATTGCAACAAAAAAAAAAAAAAAAAAAAAAAAAAAAAAAAAACAAGGAGCAAAATTTTTGTGTCAGTGCTCCTTTAAAGGGGCCATGACACCCAACTTTTCTATCATAATCTGTGTTATGCGGGTTAATCTTTGAGCATTCACAAATAAACTGGCGAAATTTTAGCGCAATTGGTCGAGCACTTACTTCATTGTTGAAATTTTTACAAACGCGCGAGCGGCCTGAGAATCGAGCAACACTGGCGCAATCGCGAGCCGTAACGTGAACAAGCAGCTGGCTGTGCGAGCGTCCGCATTCCGGCGAACGATATTGTTCCGAAGTCATCTGCGCGTGAAATCGAGATATCTGAGCTTTCTTCTGCTTGACACCGAAATTGAACGATTGGCAGCGGCTGAAACTGCGGTAGAAGACGACGGCACCGCTCCTTGCTGCACGTGACGTCACAGGCGCCATGGTAAAATGGCGGTCGCCGGCGATGGGCGGGATTTATAGCCGGCGACTTCTAGGGCCTGTTTCGCACTGAAATATTCTTTCACGGCCCTACTTGTCATACCTGTATAGGCATAATAGACCCTCTCATTGTAGTTTTCGCTCAAAATCACAAATTGTTGGGTGACCGTGTCATGGCCCCTTTAAACTAGATTTGCTCTAGTAAGGCCATAGAACCTTCGCGCAGTGGATTTCTCATTTTTACAGATCATTGCACCGTTTCGAGCTATCCCACATAATCGCTATGGAACACCGATTGCTCCAAACTACCGCCCTTTTAGTAAGCCTCCAAACTATATATGTGCAAACAACAAATCTTCATTTTCCAATGGTTTAGGCGGGCGAGAAAGCTGACTCCAACTGACACGTCGACTCTCGCATAGATACAGTGCCTCCGTGGCTTTTTGAGTGGAGCTTGTTTTGAATCCTTACGCTGTAATCTACTACCTTCGACGAGGTGGAAGGGGGGGGGGAGGGGGGGGTTAACATGACATTAAATTATTCTTGTGGTTTAAATTCTTCTGGTCGTTCAAACCTCCAGAATTTTTTCAAGCCAGCTATAGAATTTCAAACTAAGCAAAACCGGTAAAAGAAAGATATAGGCAAAAAAGTTGTATTTCACATCTGCTTTACATAGCCCCTACCTTGCGCGGTTTTAAACTTCAAGCATGCCACTTGCCCAAGCATGAATTCTAGCAGCACTACGGAATATGGTTCCTTCTTCAAGGGAAGCTTATTATGAGTGCATACTACGTGAATAACCCGGCAGTGTACAGAAATGCGAGCTTCGAAAAATGTACCGGTCACGAGCGCATTTGTACGTGCCGTTTCCAGTGATTCCATGCTCTCTCGACGCCTCGACGATCAGGCATTTCTGATTACAATTCTGGCCTTTTATAAAAGTGACTTAGTGCATATATAGGGACCTTAGTGCAAGTGTACCCACTGCCGACGCCCATGTAGGAATATTAATGCGGAAACATCTGCTGCAGAGTTTTGCGTGACCAATCATATAACCTCGATTGCTTTGTGGCAATACATTCAGTCAAAAAATCTCACAGGTTGTTAGATAAGCAAATCAAGCCTAAGAGGCGGTGATAACGGACGCCTCGAGTTGAGCGGTATCGAACGAAGCCAATACGATCTAAAAACGCATCACTTGTAAGCGTTAACTACGAGCACACCACGCAACGCAACGACAAGTGCTTCATGACATACCTCGGCAGAGTTCGAAGGCACAGCTTGAAGCGCTGCAAGCGACTCCGACGGGGCACGGCGCGTCCTAGGGCTGTCGGTGTAGTTCGGGTGGCGAAACAGCTCCTTTTACCTTAGATCTTCACTTCGTGACGCTTACCCTCTACGGGGGATCCAACAAGACGTCGGCACAATTCGGCTGTATAGAAGAATTCATGATCGTAAGTTCGGCGAATTATCCTGTTATTGATTCCGTAAGACGCGCGAATATCAAAATGGTCTCGCACACGTTCCTGTAGGCAAAATAACAGCGGTGCTGTGGTCGTTCCTTCAGTGTGTTTTCCTGTCTTGTGTATGTGTGTGTGTGTGTGTGCGTGCGTGTTTGCAATGATTCTTGGCGTTTTTTTCTGTGATGCTTGGGCTTCAGTTTTTGAGTGTGCTTTGCGGTGATTCTTGGTGGTTTCGTTTCTTTTCAACTGTGGTTCTTGCGTGTTACGCTGTGGTGGACTTCGTTTTCTTTGCGCCTACTTCCCTCGATCCTCGGGGTTGGCGGCTTCCCTCCGCTGCCGCTTGGGCTTGCGCTTCTTTCTCTCGAAGCTCGGGGTTTGCAGCTCGACGTCGGTGCTGCCGTACTGCGGAATCTAAAGTCACTGGAACAGGGAAAGTACCGCATTCGTTTTCTCTCGCCGCCGCGCGCTCGGCGGGCTTCGCCACATAAATCGTCCAGCTCGCTCGCCTCGCTAGTGTCTCGGCGTGCTCGCGGACGTTTGATTAAATGGATATATGCGAAAATATCTACACCGAGATATATCTGTATGACGAATATGAATGACAGGTGGTAACATGAAAATCATGACGTGAATTTCATGTACAGCATGATTTACATTTCTTTATCGAGTTATAGTACGCGTGCGCTGCGCTCGTGTAGGAAATTGCGCCGCTATTTCATTATAGTTAAAAATTGGCAGCCGATCCACGAAGTTAATGCTGATGATGGAGCGAAGCTCCATTGACAAAATTGATAAACGATATAAAGGAATGTTTATGAAATCGATCTGTCCGTCCGTCCATGGATGGAAGCACGCACGGGCGGACGGACGGACGCATGCACGGACGGACGGACGGATGGATGCACGGACGTATGTACGGACGGGTGGACGGGCGGATGCACGGACGGACGGATGTATGCACGGACGGACGGATGGATGCGCGCACGGATGCACGCACGGACGAACGGACAGACATATGCACGGACGGACGGACAGATGCGCAGACGGACGGACGGACAGACAGATGCAAGGACAGAGTACGGTCTATTTTAAACCTATATGCGCGCTATGAACGCTCCTATGTACGGTATATATAACACCTGTGTTTCGGTCCGACGGGGAGCTACGACGACGGCGACAACGGACATGGGCGAGCCTAAGGAGCTTCACTCCTAAAAAACAACGGTATGCTTCATTCGGGGCTGCAGAAGCGCACGCAATGTGTAAAACATACGTTACTCCGCTTACAATGAACACGGCTCCGCCACAGCTTCAGCCGCGCTGGACCAAATATGGCGATGGGCCGGACGGTTGCGGTACTTTCCCTGTTCCAAGAATGTTCCAGTGACTTGAGCGGAATCCATTGCCCTCCGCCGGTGTGCTCTCCGATTAGTGCGCTCCTTTCCCGCGCACCGGTCAGGTCATCTGCGTGGCGCAGTTGCTGATACCCTCCTTCCCATCCAGGTCACGTGACCCGGCTCTGCTCCCTCTTCTCCGGGTCCTGTGACCTGGCTCTGCTTTACGCTTACACTTCGCGTTTAACCTAAAGTAAAAATGTCGATTTGGCAGACAACTATATCCCTCTTATTCAAACAAATAAAATGTGGCACATTTCTATCTATTCTAAACAGTGGCTGACATCTTCCGAAAGTTACTCTAGAGTGTTAATACCTTGTGCAGAGTTAAACACGAAAGAACCAGGAAGGTGCCGGCCAATGCTTTATGACATTCGCATGTAACAAACTGCCCAGTGATTAAATTCTTTTTCGTTATAAGACTTTCACGGGACATAGAGACTTTGCTTGCGTCGCTTCTCCGTTTCATTTTCCGCACATTTCATTGAAACTTAGTAGAAGTCTTGTTCAAGGCTGCTACAAGGTTGCAGCCTTGAAGCAGTCTACCTGTCGAAACGCTGGCGTCCGCGACACCCCATGTTCCGAGGAGTTTTCATCACATTTCATCTCTCTGGTGGCCTTGAAGGAACACGCCTCGACACATCCGACCCTTTCAAAGCGTTCGTATCAATTGAGCCGGAAAGCCGTCACAACCTTTCATATACTTGAAGTGATTTAGCACAGGTTTTTTCGAGACGGGATAAGACGAAGGGGACACACACAAGCGCTAACTTTCAACAAGCGCTTGTGTGTGTGTGTCCTCTTTGTCTTGTCCCGTTTCGAAAAAACCTGTGCCAAGTCACTTCAGATATGTTGTACCAACAACGCCAGAAGTCCAGCCCTTGCTTTTATATACAATCTTTATTTTTGTTCTTTCATACGTAGCATACAACCTTGAAGAGGCGACGATGGCGGCGTCACCACAATTTTGTTCTGGCTGTTGTGACATTTACGACTCCTACAAAGCGGCCTTATCGATTTAGTCTAAATTTCGTCACGGCCGGTTTTCTAAAGCGTCATGGTACAGGCAGAATTCGCTGGGGGAATTTGCTTAAGCATTAAAAAAAGTCCTGCAACACTTTTCCAAGAAATTATCGAATAGCTTCATTGCCTCACGAATCGAGTGCCGCCGCGTAAATTCTTAGGAATCCGTCAAGCGCATTTCCGCCCCCCTTTAGCGCTTTCTCTACCCCTTTCTTACCAGTGAGCGCACCGACAGCTATGGAAGGGAGGGGGGGTATGATAAAGGCTTGACCACACGTACACATTGCAGCGTGTCAGCGCATGGCTTTTTGGCACGGGCACGTGTAGTCCGGCCTTAAGGGGGCAAGAAGCTACGTCGGTCCATCAGCGGGCATCCTTGGGCGCTTTTTTTTTCTGTTTTGAACACGCAGCTTACTTTCAGTGGGATCGCGAGGGGGCATGTGTCAGCGTCCCGCGGCGGCCGTGGTAACTATGCAGCTCACGGATGCCCAGACCAGCCAATGAGCGTGGACTTTGTGTTTATGGCGCGGTCATTTAGATTTAAGGCATCCTTTCTCGAGAAAAGAGCGAGCGATTTCTAGCTGACTTTGGGAATAACTTGTAAATTCCAGGCCGCGTGCTGCGCTATAATGTTTGGCTCACGTGTTCTCAGGAGCCCAGACTACTTATTGGCAGCGTTTCCTGATCACGCTGCAAAAGTTGTACGGCCCCTTTAACCGACGAGGGTATGAGCATTCGGACGAAGAAGACAGACATATTCAAGGCATACCAGGAAATTAAGACGAAAAAGATCAGAAGACGCTGTGGTACGAGGGTTATTCAAAAAGTAAAGGCCGTTTGGTAATATTTAAATATTTACACGTTAGAATAAAGATTTCTTTGTGCAGCGCCACTTGTTAATTCTTTGTGAAGGTACTGAAGTTAATGTTATGTCTCTGTAGCCGTCTGCTTGTCAGGTAATGCAGACAACGATGTCCGCAAATATCATTGCTTCCGCCTTTTATTTATGAAGTGCGAACTGTAACTGGAATTTTGCATGCAAAAGCATCATCAGCTTTTCAAATTTATGGAGAGTTGTGCCTATTTTGTGGACCTAAAAAGATGAGTGAAGCAAAGTTCAGAAAACAGTGTCGAGACTTCAAAAAATGGCCGTACAAATATGCACGGCGAAGAGCGGAGTGGTGGCAGCCCCAGAATCCGGACCAATGAAACTGTCCAACAAGTGGACTGGAAATTGCGATTACATCGATTACTGACAGTTACTGGTCTGTTGGATAAATATCCTTATTGACCGCACTACAATTAAAATGATTGTAACTGAAAAGCTCGGATATTGGAAAAATGTGTGCAAGGTGGTACCAAAAATGCTTACCGACCAACTCAAAACAGCGAATCATTCTCCGGCGGCAAACTTCTATGCCGAGGTGCTAAAGAAACTTGTGCAGTGATACGAAGAGCACTTAGAGGTTAACGGTAACAATGTATAAGTGTGAAGTAAGTTTGTACTAAACTAAACCCGCCAATAAAAACCGTTCCTAATGAATATTTATTTTTTAGGGACCAAACGGCTCTTACTTTTTGAATAACCCTCGTAGCTTTAACAGTCAGATTGTGCCTGCCACTGCCTTCTTCTAAAACTGGGGAAAAATTAAGACACCCGAGTATCGCGATTTTCCCGCTCTGGTGCTCGCCACTTCTGCCTTTTTTACAGCGAAAGCTGTATATGGCTAGGAGAAACGAAAACCCGTTCGGCATCTGTGTCACGAGCGGTCTCCATTGGCTGTGCTATCAGTTACGTCGTTCTGAGCGTCGTACCCAAGCTCGCGCGCCATTGGGATCGGCGCTTGCAAGGTCAAACACTTGCAGCCACGGCGCGCCCTCTGGCGCGCCGAAGAAACGGCGTTGCGTGCAGAACAGTGTCGACGTGATTCCGGGAGCGCGTTCGCCGGGGGCGAGCGCCCGCTTTGGGCGAGAGTTTCTCCAGCGGCACTTTGGCTTCGGCTGCGACGTCTGTGACCGCCTGTGGTTCGACCACAACCTGGGAACGATAATTGTGGAAGCCTTCAGTGCAGCGTCGGGTTGAACCCACTGCTAAACACTGGGGCCGCACATTTCAGTTTCGCTGGTTAACCATTTGTACGGAGTGCTTGGGCGGTGATTTTTCTTTTTTTTTTTTTTTGTCACGACATCACCATGCAATCGGCGTCCACGCAATGTCCTCCGAAACCTGCGAGTCTTTGTGTCCGTGTCCCGCACGACTGGGACTAGTTCGTTTGAGCACGCTAAATAAACCACTCCACTTGATAGTTTGTTGAGGGTTAACGAGATCACTGCATGGCCATGCGTCTCCGAGCGTTCTACACGTCAGCATGCATGTGCGGTACGTACTCGTTCACGCACGCGAAAAGGCCGGGCACATATGTATCTCACGTGAACGGCCTGGAGCGCGCGTGGGTCGCCCGATGCTGGAACAAGGACTTCCTGTGGGCCGTCGAAAAGGGGCACAAGTCACACGTGAACGGCTTCTCGCCGGTGTGCGTGCGCAGGTGGCGGTTGTAGGTTCCCACTTGAGCAAACGCCGCGGGACACACGCTGCACCTGAAGGGCTTCTCCCCGCTGTGCCTCCGCAAGTGAATGTCCAGGACACTCGCGTAGTGCGCAATGTACGGGCAGTGGGGACACTGGAATAATCCTCTCTTCGAAGGCTGGTCCCTCCTGTCGGCAACGTTTTGCACGTTAGCGCGGACGCTTGGCGTGAATCGGAAGATGCGGCCGCTCTGTGTTCCCGTCTCGCTGTCGTCCTCCGAGCTCGAATGCAAAGGTGCTTTACCGTAGCCCGGTCTTGTCATGGCTTCTGCAACAGTGACGTTTTATAATGAAAGCTGCCCCGTGCATCCAGACAAATGCGAATCCGAAGTATGTAAAATGGCCACTTTCTGAAGAAGTACAAAACATGTGGTCAAAGCACATATCCACGACGTTGCAGCTACGTCGTTGTTTGTTCTAGGAAATTGTACTTGCAACCACTTACCCCACTCAAGTGTACATTTATGTTCCCAAAACTGTCTTTGGAACATCATGCTTCGACCATAACGGCGACATTGAAAGAACAGCACTTCATGCTCTCAAGAGAACAACGAATATACTTTTATGAAAACAATGTTGACCATAGCATGTTGCACAGCAAGGAAATGAACATTAACCAGCACTGCATCGCATAACTCTAAGCAAACAATGCACATTCTGTGCTACTGCATGCAGCTTTATTCGGCCCAATGAAACCACATGATCATTTTAGCGTATGGTGAAGTAGCGCAATTTTCGACAGGGACAAAGAACAGAAGGTGGACACGACACTCGCTACTGAATTTATTTGAGAAAAAACCACCTTCTGTTCTTTGTCCCTGTCGAAAATTGCGCTACTTCACCATACGCTAAAATGATCAATTACCAACTAGCCCAGCTGTCAACCTTATTGAAACCACATGATATACACAAAACACTTCTCGCACTAAAACAGGGGCATAC
The DNA here is from genome assembly GCA_030522465.1 of Rhipicephalus appendiculatus. NCBI lineage: Eukaryota > Metazoa > Arthropoda > Arachnida > Ixodida > Ixodidae > Rhipicephalus > Rhipicephalus appendiculatus. The sequence goes on along the minus strand of JALIZH010011715.1, from coordinate 84,756 downwards.
AAGAATTGCACTTGCAGCAATTTTGTAAAACTTAGAAAAGGTTACTATTTCAGAAATTTAAGCAGACAGATACCTAAGCATGAGCCCGTGTCAGTATTTCTGAATACGAAACAAAAGATTGAATACAGTTTCAAGAAAGTGTGAAGCTTTCTATGATCCACTACATTAATCACTCATAATTAAAGCTTTCGAGGGTTGAGGCTTGGGCGAGTTGGTTCATACTTATAAGAGGGAAAAAACAGCACAAAATTCTGACAGGACACACAAGATGAAGAAGGCACGACAACAGCGCTGACTTACAACTGGTTTATTTTTCGACATGTGGGCACATATATACCTTGACAGTCTAAAAATAGAAAGAAAAATAACATGATTTCGTGCCCCTATCTCTCGTTGAAATGCATCATCGCTGAGCGCCACAAACACGTTCTATACATATCACCTGCAGTTCAAAAAATATATTTCTTTTTGCGAAAGGGTTAGAGATGGCATGCTCACACAGTTAGTTCTTGATACGTTCTATTTCTGCTGCTTCAATTATTTCTCTGGTCCTATTATCTTTGTGTCTTGCTATTACTGTTGTTTTGGAAAAGATTGGCTTGCAGCCACAATCCCTGCAATGGAGGCCTAGATGGCCACTAATTGCTCTATTTACGTTGTAGTGATGCTCTTTCAATCGCTCATTAAGGTATCTTCCTGCCCTATATATTTCCTTCCACAGGACAATGGGATTGAATATACGACACCTTCAATGCAGTTCACAAACCGGTTTACATGTTTAATGGGACATGACTGTGGCTGCCTTCCTGTTTCGTTTACTTTGGAACACATTGCGGAGAATTTTTTTAGATGCGGAAAATACGACTCTGACATTGGCGTGTTTTCCTATCTTTTTTAAGTTATGCACTAAGCAGTTAATGTAGGGAATCGCAGTTGTTTTTTCTTCTCTGTTTGGTTCATTTTCTCTTGGCCATCCCTTCCGTTAGCCTTTATCTTTTTAAGAACTGATTCCGCTACGGATACTAGCACATGCTTGGGATAGCCTGCTGCCTGAAGACGGTCTATCTGTTTGTTAAAGCTCTGTGTCATGGAGTGAAAACATGATTTGGTTAATAGTACGTTATGTTGGGCCAGTTGGTGCATCGTTATTTGAAATACGTGGCGCAAGGTTACTACAGAGAAGAGACAAGAAGAGACAGAAAGAACGCCAACTCACAACTAAGATTATTTTCATGAAGCATTCACCATATAAAGGTTCTTGAAGGACATGCGCAGAACTTTCCACTCACTGCACGGAAAGTTCTGCGCATGTCCTTCAAGAACCTTTATATGGTGAATGCTTCATGAAAATAAACTTAGTTGTGAGTTGGCGTTCTTTCTGTCTCTTCTTGTCTCTTCTCTGTAGTAACCTTGCGCCACGTATTTCAAATAATGATTTGGTTAAGACGTTCGTGAAGCACGTCATTGCAATGGATCTTTTAACGAGCTTAGAATGAGCCGAGTCAAATGAAAGAAGCGGCTTACTAGCGCGTGGATCGTACGCCCAGCAAATGTGATCTTTAGAATAACTAAGTTTCAGGTCTAAAAACTTGATGGCTCTTTCCACCGGCAATTCGAAGGTTAGTACAAGTGGTTTAAAACATTCTCAAAATTTTTCCAGAACTTGAAACATTGAAGGTTCTAGGCCCGTTTCGTCTGTGTCGAAGATTATTAAAAAGTCGTCTACTTGATAGTCGAGTGCATGAGCAATTGAAAATGTCAAAATTGACAAAATATTCTGTTACGCAGACGACTTTTTAACAATCTTCGACACGGACGAAACGGGCCAAGAACCTTTAATGTTTCAAGTTCTGCAAAAATTTCGAAAATGTTTTAAACCACTTGTACTATATACCATCTAAGGTCACTGTAAAAGCCCATTCAAGTTTTTTAATACTCACACCAGGGCGTCGACTGACACAATGGTGCTGAATCAAGGAGTGCGCTTGTGAAAGTAGCGAGAACTGGTGCATCATCAAAGAGCTTCCGGCTTCCATCAACAGTCGTATGCTAGATTACTCTGTATATGGTGTATTTATGTGACGTAAATGTGTACCATTTCGTTGTACAATTCACAGCTTCTACTGTGCTACCTATGATAAACACACTGAGATAAAGCACGCATTTCACTGTGCTGGCTGCACAACAAAATGGGGGGCTGAAACGGTGTCAGTACTGAGGCATCGGGCTAACATGCCAAGAGGGTAGCAGAACAGAGTGTCTATTTGCTTTCCTTTCAATCGTCGAATGAATTAAAACATAAATGCAGCACCTGCTGCTAACATGCTTTTTATGTAATGCTACCGATGACCGAGGAAATCAGCATGGCATATAAACGCGGATCAGAGGCAGCACCATTTGGGCACGACACCGCGCAAGCGACGATGCGCTCACACTCGCTCGTTTTTCAGGTCAGTCACATGAAATCCGCAACATGTGTTAGAAGCAGCAATTACTGTCTGTTCGCGGTGTCTTGCCCACCAGAGCTTTTTTATGCATACAAGTGGTTATTAGGTCTGTTGAAGTGTTTGTGGTTATCGCTGTCTGAAATACTTCTGATGCTTTCAGGTGACGTTGAGGCTAATCCCAGTCCCATGACGAAGGCTGAAGCTGACGCTTTCGCCCTAGTCTCGGAAAGACTGAAGAAACTGGATGAGACTTATGCATCCATACTTGCAACAACCCGAAAGCTGGAAGAAGATCGAGATACTTTGTTAAGGGAGCTTGACCGTTCCAGGGAGAGGGAGGCAGCCGCAGAGAACACTATTAGGCACTTGACTGAAAGGGTGACGGCACTTGAGAGGCGCGAGACTGAGGAAGGCGAAGCTAGAACTGTGACAGAACAGGAAGTGGCCTCGCAGATAGAGGTGAACCGTTTGAATGATGGAATAGTGACGCTGGAAACGTCAATCGCCAATCAACGTGCTGACGCGTTTAGCACACCCGATCATGCCTCTGGTTCTGTCTCGGAGCAGCTTTCCTTAATTACTTCTGGGTGCGATGACACAGAGAATAGGCTGCGGCGATGCAATCTTCTCTTCTTTGGGATGGATGACAATCCTGACGAAGACTGGGCAGCTTCAGAGAAATAAATTATCGAATTCTGTACAGACAAACTGGGCCTAACTACAAGTAATTCACAGTTTGAGCGGGTACACAGACTGGGGAAGTTTGACAATAATAAACGTAGACCAATTATAGCAAAATTGATGTATTTCAAGGACAAAGCGAAAATTCTTTCATGTGCGCGTAAACTGAAAGGAGCTCCTTTTTCCATTGGCGAAGATTTTTCGCTCGCAACGCGAAGAATAAGAAAGAAGCTATACGATTTTGCCAAGGCACAAAAGAAACCTTTTAAGCTATCTCTTGATAAGTTGCACATGGAAGCTAAGGTCTTCGTTTATGACATATTAACAGACAGTGTTGTGCCGACAAACAGATAGCTAGACAATAGAACATGCGCAAACTATCCCCACCAGTCCAGTACACGTGTCACTCACCATTCATTATCAGTGTCATACGTCAATATCCGTAGCCTTGTGCCAAAAACGCGATCTGCTCTAGTCTTTTCTAGATGATAGTGAATCACACATAATCATTCTTACAGAAACATGGTTGAATCCTAACATTACAGACGACGAAATTTTACCTCGGGCGCATTCATACAATATGTATTGACGTGATCGTCCTGATAAACGAGGGGGTGGCATCCTCCTAGGAATAAAGAAGGCGCTGACGTCATATGTAATCAACACCGATTCCAATCTCGAAATCATCTGGGTATCTTGCCTAATACCTTCCACTAAGCTACCGATAGGCGCCTGTTATCGGCCGCCTGATTCTGGTCAATCCTTCGTCGATGAACTGCGCATCAGTATTAATAAGGCAACTGAACTGTGTCCCGCTGATAGCATCTATCTCATTGGAGACTTTAATTATCCTTTAATTAACTGGGCTCAGCTATCGCCATCCTGTCATGTTTCCACAGAGTTCTGTAACCTAACACTTGATTACAACCTGTTCCAAGTCGTTTACCAGCCAGACCCGTGACACGAACATACTAGACTTAGTACTTACAACAGCACCAGAAACGCTAACAGAAGTAACACACTTGGAAGGATTCAGCGATCACCATTTGCTTCAGATAACCTTAGACATTCTAATTCCATTTATGGGATATGTAACAAAGACGATTTACGATTACAATAAAGCTAATTTCACAGCTATAAACACACAACCTTGAGACCTTCTTTTTCCGTACATATCTACCCTCGTTTGATGGCCGATGTGTAGAAGAGAGCTGGACTCTCTTTCGAGACAAGGTAGCATCTTTGGTCCACCAGTATGTCCCTCTGATCGCAATAACTAAAGACAAATCAAACCCTTGGTATACTAGGAGACTTAAACAATTAAGGAACAAAAAGAGGCGTTCATATCAGGCTGCGAAGCATGCGGGTACCCGTCCTGCATTGGATAAATACAAAGTCTGCTTAAAAACCTATTGCTCCGCCTTAGTCGTTGCGAAAAGATAAATATTTTGTGCATGACCTCCCAGTGCTAATGAAAACTAATCCTAAAAAGTTTTGGAAGCAAATGTGCCCCGATCGTGACACGAGTTCAATTTCTTTACAATGTAACAATGCTCCTATACCAGACAATGAGTGCCCAGAAATATTTAACTCTTACTTTTCATCTGTGTTTATTTCCAAAGATCACTCCACTCTTCCCGAAGTTTGCAATCTTAATTATAATTACATGACGCCCATTGAAATAACCGAGGAAGGCATAGCAAGTCTCATTAATAGCTTAAGGGTGTCTACTTTAGCAGGTATTGATGGAATTAATTCTAAAATATTAAAAAATTGTTACAGTGTCTACGAAATTTTTGCGTTATATTTTTCAGCAGTCTCTAACGAATGGAATACTACCATCTGACTGGAAAATAGCGAAAGTAATACCGATTTTTAAAAGCGGAAACAAAAGCACAGCTCGAAACTACCGTCCGATATCTCTGACGTGCATCTGTTGCAAAATGCTAGAGCATATTATTGCATCTCATATTTTCAGTCATCTAGGGCACAATAAGTTTTTTTGCCATAACCAACACGGGTTCAGAAAGAATCACTCCTGCGAAACACAGCTATTAGAACTAACCACCGACTTGCATTTTAATATGAATGATAACTTATATAAACTGACTGCTTATTCCTCGACTTCGCCAAGGCCTTTGACCTTGTAGCTCATTGCCGCTTGATTTCTAAATTGTCAACAATTCGTTTAGACTCATTAACTTTATCATGGCATACGCAACTTTCTTTCGAACCGCCAACAATTCATACTTGTTAACAATCTGTCCTCTAAGCTTTCCCCAGTTACCTCAGGCGTACCGCAGGGCAGCGTGCTGGGTCCATTATTATTTCTATTATAAATGATTTACCCAATAACATTTTTTCCAGCATGCGAATTTTGCAGATGATTGCATTCTATACCGCCACATTAGATCTGCTACTGACCACTTGGCACTCCAGTGTGATCTCAATCTTATTACCGAGTGGTGCAACACATGGCTAATGACTCTTAACACATCAAAATGTAAAGTAATCACATTCAAGCCGTAAACATAACAATTCTAACTATATGTACCGCATTCAAGACGACTTACTATCATACGTGTCCCATTACAAATACTTCGGTGTTAACCTTTCTTCTGATCTGTCATGGTCTTTTCACATTTCAACAGTATGCGCTAATGCTTCAAAATCCTTGGGTTACATACGGCGTAATCTCAGAAATTCACCCGCTAATATTCGTAAACTAGCTTATCTCACCTTTGTTCACCCACAACTTGAGTTCGCATCATCCATTTGGTCTCCATATCACAATAACATGGCCACCGCACTAGAATCCATCCAAAATAGGGCAGCACGGTTCATCTCGAGAAACAATAGTTACCATTGTAGTGCCAGGCGGATTAAAACCGATCTTTGCCTACCATCATTAGCTACGCGTTGTGACATAGCCCTACTAACATTATTCCACAAGTATGTTCACTCTGACAGGTCATGTTCATTTCATCTCGATGTCCCATCCCAAACATTCAGAAGATATCACAATAATTTGAGTTTTACACGCATATATGGTCGCACATTAACATTCAATTCATCAGCACTTCCACGTGCCATTACATTATGGAATAACCTGCCCAACAACACAGCTTCATTGTTCCAACCCTGACACGTTCCATCACCAACTAATTGCACATTTTCACTGAGGTCGTCCATCAAAGGCTAAATTTGTGTATATTGTGTCAATATTATGTATTTATCATGTATTTATTTAGTTTGTATTATGCATTATGTACGTATTATGTATGAAGTGTTCAAATTTTTCTGTGTGGTGTATATTGTTTCTTTCTGGTCTTTGATACCTTGTTTATATCGTGCTGATTGATGTTATTCTAGAGCCCCCCCTTACACAATGCCTAACAGGCCTGTAAGGAATTTCAAATAAATAAATAAATAATCTCCATAAATTAAAACATGTGCGTATGAACAACTGCAAGGTAAACCCTAGACTACTGCATTTGGCTGCTATCTTGCGCGATTACTGCAAGGTAACCCCCCTTCCCCACAACTGCGCTTAGCTGTTGTTTATGTTGCGCACTCAGTGGTTGGAAAATGTAGTTCAAATTATAAATGTGTTTTGTACTGCTACTTTTTTCAGAAGCACTCCGTAGCTAGTACTAAAGTTCGTATTTGATGTCAATCAAGAGGCTGTACGTGAAATAATGCTGACTGCACTGTTGAACAATGACCTTGCAAGATTACCAGACTTAATTTGATAAGCCGCACAACGAGAGCATAAAAAAAGGAGGCAAGTTAATGCACTGACACGCAACGCACATAATGCAGCTCTAACGTACAAAGTGGCCAAAGCGCCCTACTCAATGTGCTGCAAGATGGCTAGCTCTCTTTCGATTAATCCTGCTCTTTGTAACTAGGTGGTCGGGTCAGATTAGGTGGTTGAGCAGTGGCGCCTTCTTTGTTCCTCACGTGAGAGCGCATGTGTGCCATCAAAGAGGCCTTGTTCACGAAGGTGGAAGAGCAAATCTGGCACGTTAAAGCTTCGCGACTCGCGTGGGTCGTCCGGTGGTACGCCAAGGCCTGGCTGTGTGCCGACGCAAAGGAACACTGGTCACACTTGAACGGCTTTTCACCGGTGTGGGATGATCATGTGGTGCTTGTAGGTTCCCTGCCGAGCAAACGCCGCAGGGCAGATGCTGCACTTGAAGGGCCTCTCACCACTGTGCTTGCGCATGTGTACGTTAAGAGTGCCCGTGTAATACGAAATGTATGGGCACAAGGGACAGCGGAAAATTTCCTTCTTTGAAGGGCTACCCCTTCAGCCGTCTGTGGCCTGTTCCCTGGGGGGAATGCATAGTTTGCCGCTAAGAACATCCCTGGCAGGGATGGCTTGGCTCCCGTCTGTCAACCGGCTGACTGTCATTCTCTGAACTTGAATGAGCTTTGATGCAGCTTGGTCCACTTCTCGTTTCTGCATCAAAGTGGTGTGTATTACCCACAGCACTGTTACAATCGGAAAGTGATACAACTGAGGAGAGGTTGCTTGCGGAAGCAACTGACTCTGGCTCAGTCCAATTTGTGTGCCACTACATCCTGGACTCACTACCAAAGTTACAAGCGTGAAACATGCCAACACCACTATTAATTAGAACAACAAGAACATTTATTGAAGTGCTGTCTGGTGGGTAAGTGACAACCAATGGCATCAATTAACTGTTACTGGCTGCTGCTGTTGATTGTTTTACATGCTTTAAGATTAGTTGGCACATCAATTACATTGTCACTGCACTAGCATTACCTGGGTGTTTGCTTCTATTAAGGGGAGATGCGATTCCGAAGAAAAGTTGCGTTAATCTGTAGCCTAGGGCAATGAAACTTTTGCTGTATATATAGGCTTTTATGCTGATTTCAAATATGTAATTATCTTTTTAGTAAGTTGCAAAGTTTTGCTTTTGTGTCAGGACAATGTGTAAAATATAGTTCGTTTTGGAAAAACTTTTTATGCCACTAAACTTTTACGGAGAAGTGTCTGCCGTTTTTATGTAAAGTATAGTTAGGGTCCTGCTTAATGAGCGGTTAATAAGGAACAGGGTTCAGTAACTGGCCATTTGTTCCCGTTATTTTAGCACGTGTGCTCGACAAAATTTATGGCAATGGGGGAGTATGTATTTACATTTGACAAGGCGTTTGACATGTACAGTTGCCGAGGTTGAGAAGCCCAGCTGAGATATGCCAGAATACTGGGACACCATGCCTTCTCAGCAAAGTAACGGCCACTGGACGTGGTATTGTTGGTAAAATCTGTCCATTGTATGGCCTTAAAACTTATGCTCCCGGCATGAAATATTTTAGAAGTTAACTAGAACAAAAAGCACGACAAATTAACCAAAAACAAATAAAATAAACGGTTGGTTCTACATGCACGTACTGAATTACTGTAATCAGTACAGTCAGTCAGTTAAGGACAGCCTCAGAAAAACTATAGGTCATTATAACTTTTCACTGACTGTATAGCACAACAGTTAGAAACAATTTTATTGAACTCAATAATATTACCTCACGGAAATGGCCTGGTAGTAATAGGAAACTAACGCAGTAAGTTTCGCAGTATGGGCGAGTTGCAACTGTTTGGAAGGCTTGCGCCCAGCAACTACTTCAACTACCACTTTCCTGTCTGTGTGATGAGTACTCGAAATTACAGACGTAACCTATGGATTTCGAGCACTTGCCGAGATGTCTCTCTCTGAAAGAACGCAAAAACTACGTTTTGGCGCATGCTTGGCGCAAATTATGAAATTTTTGCCAAGATGTAGCAGGATGTAGCAGGTTTCACCTCTCTTGGCGCAGTTTGGCGCAATTGGCGCAGCTATCACATCGCTGGGTTCTGAGCCATTAATGCCTCATATTGCTCCACATTAACTCTAGAATGCAAATAACTATCAAGAAAGCGTGTATAAAACATTTTGATGGTCAAGAAAAATTGTAATGCGAGAATTCCTAGAATCCTCAGCCCATACTAATTGTTTACTTTAGGTTTGTAATAATTATACAGGCGATATCAAGTTTTAAAGGAGATACTTGCACTCTTCACATGTTAAGGAATATGTGGCCAAATTTTATCTTGATCGGGCTATCAGAAGTACTAAAAACATGATTTCCAAACTCAAGAAGTTGCCCAAAAATGGATCTTTAGAAAAACGCATTTTAAAGGTATAAGTGAAAGCACATCTATGCGGAAAAGATATGTTATTTAAGATTATTTATTCCATCATGAGAGCTTGGCAATCGTGGATTATTTTGAGCATGTGGCTTTAGTGAACCCCTCATGCGAAATGCAATGGCAAGCAGCTAGGTGACAATTTCCAGGGGACTCTAGAAAATGAGAACTTTTTAGTTTTTTAGTAGCCACCTTGTGCTCTTTAAAAGCGATTTTAACCTACTTCGAGTTTAATTACAATCTCCAGTTTTTTTTGTCGTGAAAGTAGAGAAAGTGAACTTGTGAAAGCAAATAAAAACGAGAAATATGTAATTTTGGAAAAAACTTGCGTTTTTCGACTCGCATCTCCCCTTAAAACTGCTCCTACAGAGGTGATTTAATCAAATAGCCAATTTAATATAGAAATGATCCATTGAAATCACTGCCATAGAAGCAATTTATTAAGATTGCTTCAATAGACTGATTTCAAGTGCAAACAAACCAAGATGCCAGCATACTAACAATGTGATCAGCGTGATAACTTGCGATAAATCCATAAAGGCAAGCAACAACTACAGCCAGAAACAGTTAACTGACACCGCCGGTTGTGAAGTCCCCTCGGCATACAATACTAGGTCTGAGTAATTCAATGATACTCCTTTAGGACTCCATTTACATGACGGCGTCGGTTGCATAAAGAGCAATAACAAAATGCGAGCACCCACTCTACTTTACTCCATCATTCGTGCATTTGCAGCTGCCACAACCAACTCCACCAGCTACTAACAAATCTTAGTCAGCTTCATTTACTTATTCCATTTTTGTTCTGAACATGTATACTGCTAGATTGTACCATGTGGGAAATAGTAATCACACACGACAAATGAGCCCCACATTCTTCCAAACCTAAATTACAAATTAAACTGCTGTCTAAGGGGATGGGAGGGTGTAGATTATCACCACTCCCCCTCAGGAGAAAAGGAAGGCCATGTCTCTGGTCACAACCATTCGAAAAAATATTTAGTGCAACAGCTTATATGCAGACCCCGGAAACTACATTAGTTGTGTAATGCAGTCAATCTTACAGTGCAACCTGGAGAAGCACGAGGAACCATGCTATCAAAGTAGCCCACAGTAATTACTATAAAATGAATACAAAATGGCCACTGCATAATCATCGACCATTACAGACAAAATTCAGATGCCGGTAACTGGCAGTGTGCCTTGCAAGTTCTCCACTGCGCCTCCTCAGACATTTTCGCTCACAGTGTATTGCAGCAATCAACTCCATCACTGCACCATTAGGGTGGCAACATTACATAAAGCAGCACGCATATGTGTCACACACTCAAGATATCTTACAGGCAACATGGAAAACAAGTACACGAATAGATGCGGCCATATACTGAATGGCAAAGTGAGCATTTGCAATAGCTTTTCACATTGTTCTTTTTTAAGCGCGAAATGACAACACAAGACAGACAGCAAGACAAAGCGCAGAGTCTTGTCGCCTGTCTTGTGCTGTCGTTTCACACTAAAAAAAAGTGCTATGTATTCACATCAACTAGCCCACCGACACATTGTGTTGAACGTCATTCGACTTGCAGAAACTTCGCCTACCAAAGGCAACGATTAAATCATGTACAATCGCGGCCACTGTTAGATGCAACACTTGCACGCAGAGCATGTCTAGATTTCATTTTCTTGCATAAAAACAAGGGCTTAGATTTGCATAAGGCTACTGGTGGTTGACAGCTCAGACTCTTTCCGACAAACTAGTAAAGCGCACGTTCAATGTTTCCCAATCCACTTGCAGTTAGGGGGCCAGCAATAAGAAAGGTGCTCATTCGAGTGTTGCATCTAACAGTGGCCGTGACTGTACAGCAAGCCCAACCCACCCATTCCATTCTTAAACGGACAATACCAAAAAAACCATGCTTGTCGTAAGAAGGCACTTGGTAAGTGAGAAAACACGCAAAGGACAAAATACAGGTGGCAATGTCACCTTGACGTTTCCGCACCAATCCCCTTGATGTCATATATTTTGACGACATCTACTAGGTCCTACATAGTTCCTAATCAGTAAAAATCAAGTTCAGTGTCCTCTGAAGGGGCAAGAGACATAACATATGATGTTTCAAGAAGTTTCGTTGGGCCTATGTTGAGTCGAATACATGAATTTCGATTAAAAAAAGTATTTTGAAGTTCCTGAACTCACGTGCTGATATATCGGTCCGAAATATAAACATGAAATTTCGACCTTGATTTTCTCCTCTATTACAAAACCTAGAGTGGTGATGCTAACGACAGTAAAGGTTTCAAAATATAACTGTTTAATCTAAACTCATCCACTGTTTCCCTTTAGTGTCCCTTTAAAGTAACAAAATAAAAGCAAAATTGTTAGTTGTGCTTATAAATTATGCTTCTGTAATTGTAAAATTGGTATCCTTACCTTAAGGGGAGATGCTACTAGAAAAAAATGTTTCTTTAATCTGTAGCCTAGGGAAATGAAAGTTTTGCTGTTTAGAGAGGCTTTTATGCTCATTTCCAAATATGTAATCAGTTTTATAGTAAGTTGCATAGTTTTCGTTTTTTACCATGACAATGTGTAAAATATAGTACTTTTTGTAGACACTTTTTTTGCCACTAAGTTTTTATGGTTCTGAGCCATTAATGGCTCATATTGCTCCACATTAACTGTAGAATGCAAATAACTAACAAGAAAGTGCGTATAAGACATTTTAATGAACAAGAAAAATTGTAATGCGAGAAGTCTTAGAATGCTCAGACCATACTGATTGCTTACTTTAGGTTCATAATAATTATGTAGGTGATATCATGTTTTAAAGTAGATATGTGCACTCTTCACATGTTAAGGAATATGTGGGCAAAATTTCATCCCGATCTGGCTATCAGAAGTACCAAAAACATGTCAAAACTCATGAAGTAGCCCAGAATCGTATCTTGAGAAAAACGCATTTTAAAGGTCTAAGTGAAAGCTCATCTACTATACAGCAATAAAATGTTTTTTAAAATGATTTCTTCCATCATGAGAGTTTGGGAATTATGGTTATTTTGAGCATGTGGCCTTGGTGAACTGCTCATGCGAAATGCATTGGTAAGCAGCCAGGTGACAATTTCCAGGGGACTCTAGACAATGAGCTCCTTTTAGTTTTTAATATCCACCTTCTTCTCTTTAAAAGCAATTTTAATTTACTTCGAGTTTAATTGAAATCTTCAATTTTTTTGTCGTGAAAGCAGAGAAACTAAACTTGTGAAAGCAAATAAAAACGGAAAATATGTAATTTTGAAAAAAACTTGCGTTTTCGACTCGCATCTCCCCTTAAAAGGCAGTGTTGCAAGTCGTGAAACTGGCCAATGCTAAAATCAGTGGCAATGCATTGCTGAAGTTTCTAGATTACATAAAATACTAAAGAAGCCAAATATTCAAGAGCCCAGCAGGTTCTGAGAGCGACTGGAGCGCCAGAGTAACGAAAGCTTTTCCTGTCAGACCTGATACATCCCATTATGCAATGTTGTTTCTCGGCACCAAATTTGGTTACATTGGTGTGACGTGTTTACAAGGGTGCCATTGCAGATCATAGAATCCCCATGCACATAAGCTTAAGTGCAAATATCAACAAACCAAGTACTACTACAGTGCATCGCCATGTTTCAAAGTTTTCCCTGAATTTCAAATCATCTATCAGGTTCCAGAGCACATAATTGAGACTCCATGTACCCAGCTTGTGAAAAATGAAAAAGTGCCACATCACACTCTCGTGTAATTATGAGTAACAGGTTGTTTACTTCTGCATGCGTTTCTTGCACATATGGTGCGGTAAAGAATTCAGCTGTGTATACAATTTACTTGCTGTGTGCTGTACAGATAATACCATATATGCACTAGGCCTAACCTGGCTTAGCCAGGTGCACATATGCACCGGGTTAAGCCATCAATGCAGTTGTAAATGTTATGCCTATTCTGCTTTCTTCTTTCCAATGTCTTTGTCATCCTATATACTACTACTATGAATTCCCCTAATAACAAATCACTTCAAAACTGCTTTTCAGTTTTCAGTTCAACAAGATTACTACAACAAAATAATTGCCAAATACAGCAAAGCATACATGAACAAGCTCTGACAGAACAAATTACCAGATGTAATGAAATGAATCTAAAACTGACAAATTATCATGTTCTACAGTAACGATTTTCTTTTAGTTAGTAAAAGCTGAGGGTAAAAATTCAAGTTATTTCAAGAAATGTCACTATAAATTGAACCTTTCGTCACCGCATGAAAAGGACATGTCTGCAGCAAAGAAATGTCGCTGATGCAATAAGGCATGCAGTTATCTTCATACGGAGTCTAGCCAGAAATGTCCACTCAGAGAAATGGGCATTCTGATGTGTGCAAGCCAGAAGAATGCATTTCAGAGCGCGACAAGAGCAGTATAGAAAATGTAGAGAACCTCATAGGCCTGGAAAGAAAAGAAAATTCTGTTTAGAATGCTGCTGCCAAGAGTGCATCAAAACAATAGAAAGAAATATTAATACATAACATATGTATGCAGAGGTTGCTTTAGAAATTTAATGTGGGGGGGGAATGGCCAGTGCTTCAATATTTTCTCCCATCACATAATTCTTTTCCTCCTAACCTTACAGTGCCCTACCCGTCCGAAATCCCTGACAAATTTAAATGATTAACTTCTGCCCCCCTTTTTCCAAAACCCAAAAATACCTGTATTCACTGAGCTTATGCATGTACTACACCTACGGCGTAACAGCTACCGCACTTGACTGCTCTTACTTAACAGCAGAAGATACGGCCTGTCCATTTCTGAAGCTAGTCATGCTATAAATAAAGCAAGACGCTTTCAACAAAAAAAAACTTTTTGTATGTTCTTATTAAGTCAGTGTCATTGCCCCTGCCAGTTTTTGTCCTAGTAACGAAACTCTTTGCCAGCCACTAAAGGGCCCCCCAAGAACCATCTCAAAATGCCAAGGAGAGCAATAGTCAATGATCAATCAATCAAGAAGCCTTAAACCTCTCCACAATTTTGTACATGTTATTATTGTATAGTGCGACATATTGTAATCCATGACAATACAATAAACAAGAACACTTCATACCGCATGGTGTACTGCGTGTGCCAATCACTGTGTGCGAGGTAGCCACAAATAACGGTTCCCCATTATGTGATGCGAGTCTAGTGCTGTGCATGAATTCACAGGGTAGCTGCTGATAAATTGGTCAACAAGGAACGACAGTGCCAGCACAGCATGAGCCGGCTGGGGTGTTCTGACAATAGAGGAGGATTCGTTAGCTGTGAGCCTTCCAATCAGTCAGCAGTGCATAGGGCGAGTCCTTTTACTAATGTGCTGATATGACCCACAGCGATTGCTTCATTCTGTAGAGTTTTCAAAAGCAACAGCCAAAAGAGAAGAGTGCCTGCGGCGAAGATGGCAAAGCCAAATGAAAAACCACATTGGCAGTGGAATGATTCATCAAGCATTTGTTGCTTCATTACAACAGCATCATTTTTAAAAAAGCTCTCGGAGCTGCATTTTCATTTAAATTTGGCACAAAGCTACCACACTTCAACAAAGCTTAGAACTAAGAGAAATTTAGCTGGAAGCTGTCCAGCTGAGCATTAATCTGTAACGATGCAAGAGATTTCAGTATGTACAATCGAAGTGACCCCACACCCTCTTACATGTGAAATTTCATGTATAAGCTAACCGAACCCGATGGTGCACAAGCATTGAGAAGCACTAAGCAAAATACAAGCACAAAGAATGTTGTCCTTCAGTAAAGAGGGCGGCCAGTGTACAGCAAGGACAGTGTTCTGTGTGCTCCTTTCAGCAGTGACCTGAAAAGTGAAAAATAAGGTGCAAGAAAATTGTGACATTTACGAGCACATTACGAGACACTAGCCAGACAGCAAAAAAAATCTGTTAAAAAAGAAGACGAGGTGTTTTCAGTAACCCATGAGATGCCTGGAAATAGCTGGAACTCTACCTCAACTAAAAATGGCTACAGTGTACGAATCCAGTGCTCAAATTTTAAAGACTTCTATTAGTGGATATCTTCAAGTGCGAAATGGGAGTAAAAATATGTGCAGCCTTAAGGAAAGGCAGAAAGTTGGGCTAGTTGGTATCACGAATATTAGGACATGGTGTGAGCGAAAAAGGACGGGAACGAGAAGAAGAAACACGGGACCAAATTTCTACAACACACACAAAAAGACAGAAACAGTTAGCGATAAAAATGGCTTGAAAGGGCCATAAACAGGCACTTTTTTTTTACACCCCCCAAACAAGCTTGCCAACTCGTACAGTAGACCACAGCGATCACATTTTCTAAATACTACGGCGCTTCGCGCTGCACGGACTCTTCCATTTCAAAAAACAATTCCCATGCCTCTTTCCTTTGCCTGATCGATCCCCCCTCGTATGGGCAGTGACGAAATCTTGTCCATGGACAACTTTACGTACCACTGAGCCGTCGATTGGTCTAAAGCAGGCCTCAACAAACAGTTGTCAAGTTAACGTCAGTTCCTGTTCCCACCCACCGCTACAAACTGCACCTTGTTTCTTGGCCCTGCGGTGATGCGGTTTTGGCTACGCAGTTGTGCGTATATTCCTCGCACAGCATAGCACGCACTGCACTACCCTACCTGCACGACAGGGTCATCGTCACCCTCAGCTGTGCTTCGACAAGGCATGTCACTGTAGGGATCCCTTTATCTTCTTCTCCTTTCCCCCAGCCACTCTCTCTCCCGCACGAATCTTTCAAGGTGCACGCGCAGCACGGGATCCATAACAGGAGCACGTGTGCGACAATGTAAACAGTACACAACCAGGAGCCGCAGCAAGTGAAAGTGCACTGCGATTGATCGAGCTCGCCGATGACGTCAATTGCTCATGTCGTGTCACATTGCCGTAGCGGGCGGAGTCACAACGGTGGGCTATGCCTTCCCCTCCCTATGGCGGAGAAGGGTGTTGAGGGCACGCGAGAACTTGGAACTAGCTGAAATAGTTGTTCTAAGCCCTGAAACTTCCTTATTATAGCACGTATTTGCAAAATTCTTGAGGTAGCATGTTCACATTGCAAAAGTGCGCATATTTTCATTCGTTAATATTTTTGGATCTCGGGGTTGTTTACTGGCCCTTTAAGCAGGAAAGCAAACCTCAAACAATACAGCTGCTCTCTAAAAACATGCATGAGATCATGTGAAGTCCTTTTCACCAATTTAAAGTAGATAAAGCAGGAAACGGAAGCACCACCTTCAGAGGTGTACAATAGACCTCTCCCAGGGTATGTCACATTGTGATGTCACTGGCGCACGTGCAGGGCGGTGGTTGGCAAAACACCCCCCGCTGGGGGCTCAGTGTGGTACAGGCGCGGTGCTTCGGGCACGCTTTTCTTTTTGTTTTAAGCTTAAACTTCATCTTAATGTGGCGAGATTAGCTGTGGTATGTGTCAGAGAACATCTACATTTGAGGTAAACTGCATGACGGAAAACTTGCCACGCTGGCTGGCTGTTTATCATGAAGAAGCGAGCACACATGGCGGCCTGTGCGAGGTACAGTAGCATCGTCTGTACTTCGAAAATGTGCAGCGTTTATTGTGGCATGTGTGCATTGAAAGGCATCAGCAATATTGGTTCACCTTTACGGACGGTGAAACTGAGAATCTTGTGTGTGGTGTGTGTTGTGTGAATAACAATGCATTTTGTTTGCAAAAACATTGGCACTCGTTGTGGACCGGTGGCAGTAACCGGTTGTCGACGGAACGTCACGATTCGACATTTTAGTCAAAGTAAAAATGCATTTCACGTGATCACCTGCGAGTGCGTACATCTCAGCATTTGTGCAGTGTGCAGAAAAAAAAGGTGCATGATCTTCGGTCTGAAAAGGTACGACTAGGCATGAGCTAATTAGCATGTTTTAGCACTGCCGAAGCTGCATATACGCTTCGCCATGGCGAAAACACAAACTCAGTAAAGTTATAACTCGTATTATCTTGTTTCTCATATACTTAGTACCTTTACAGCTCGATCTTTATGAATTGACAATTTGCATTACATAAGACATATGTATGCAAGGTAAGTATGCAAACACGTAGGCATCAGATGCAGCGACGTAACTGCGTAACAGATTATGTATATAATTAACTTATCAGTCGAGACCGGATTTTAGGCAAATGCCTATTTTGTTCCTAGCGTTCCTATCGTGCCACTTTGATATATGAGCACGATTGAGGGGTTAAGGAGGGCTTTTATAGTGTTTTTATAGTGCCTATAAATGCCTATTTTCAAAAACGGCACCCATATGAGCACTATTTAACCTCAAATTTTGCTTTCAAGCACAGTTTGAGTCCGTAATTCATGTTACCGAGCAAAATTGACGTTTTGGAACTCTATGGGGTGCCACAACCTAGTTTTCTAGTTCAACAAACTTCCGGGACGAAACCGCTAGCAGCAGTGAAATGGGACGCGCCGGCCACTTTACCCCACCTCACTGACACGGCGCGAGCGGTTGGAGCAGGGGGAGGAGGAGGAGAGGAAAAGGCGCTATTTCTGCAACCCTAAATGGGAGCACGTCCCAGCATATACAGTGCAATGGGGAGAGGAAAATAAAGGTGGGAAGAAGAGAGGGGAAGAAGAGGAGAGTGGCGTCCATGGACGAGGACGTGGCGGGCGGCTTTTACAGCCGGTTTTCCAGTCCGGTGCTCCCAAAGAATTGAAGCACCTCCTTGAAGACCTGGGTGTGGTGGCGGGCAGAAAACAGGAGGTGCCTCTGTGCAGCAGCAGGAAGATGGAGAACGAATGCGAAACCATGCATGGAGTGCTGTTAGGGGGAATGTAGAGTGCAGGTAAAAAAAATCAGATGTGCACGGCTTTTGTTTCGTTTGTAATTTACTTCTTAAAGGGCGCTTCACCAGGTCACATAAAAAATTTTAGTTAGACACTGGAAGTTGTTGCGTGCACAACGAAGAGCTTTGTACCGCAATAACCTTTTAATTGGTTCATTACGAGCCGCGAAAGCATGATGCTTGTGGGTGAGCTTGAAACCTTTGCTGCTCGCAAGCCAAATTTCCTTCCCTGCCCTCTTCGCTACTGGAGCAACTCAGAGCCGGAAGATCACACGATGCAGACGCATCAACATGTCATGCGCACGCTAGGTTACACTGTGTGCGCATGACATGCCCAAGCCAGGTCGTGCACACAAGCGGTGTTGTATCGCTTCGGCGTTCTCTATAGTGTACTGCCTGTTTCTGCGAGATAGATCCCTCTATGCGTTTGGAGAGGCTGGCATGGATGATGTATCCTTACGACAACACAGCGCGTCGCACCGCTGGAACTGCTGTACGGGACAATGCATCAAAAACACGCCAAGCATTGTAAGGGCTGGCGCCGGCACGACACGGCAACGGCGAGAACACGGACGCATACGAAATGGAGGCAGCTTAGTCTCGCATCGCGCTCGATTCGAAGTAAAAAAAATAAATAAAAACGCACAAAGATTCCGTTTGTATGTTTTAATATTTCTACAATTTTCATTCTTCTATTCAAGCAACAGATAGCACAAATTACACATGTCTCGAATAATTCCCGCAGTGTCACGTACTACTCTGACGTACGCAGAACCATTCCTTGTTGTACGTCACCTCCTCCATATTGGTGCGCGCACCCGTGAGATCAAGGGCAAGCGGCGTTTAGTCTGGACACATCACCTCTTTCCGGGGCGCGTAGCGTTGCATATCTTGGCAGACGTGATCGTTAGCGCCTAGTGCATGCATTACACTTGCCAGCTCGAAATGCTCAAACCGGGTAAGAGGCCCTTTAGGTTGTTCACAGACAGAGGATAAATTGACCCTGTGCGATTAGACCCGGCCAATGCGAGGCTAAAAGACCCTTCTTGCCTTTTAGCGGTCTGGCTATTGGCTCCTGGGCTGCCCTTCTCAGCCGTGCCGAAAAGAAAGAGACCCAGGAGCGTGTTTTTTCGACGGCGGACACTTAACTCACCAATGCCGGACAATAAAGAAGAGACCGTGTTCTGGAAACCGTGCGGGAAAACGGACAGTAGCATGGCTATATTAAACAAATGACGCCTTTGTGCCATCATAAACAATAACATTTGTTTGCTTTCCTGTCGTAGACACAGGTCGCACAGGTCTTTCTTTAAAAATTTGAGTTTTTGCAAATATTTATTGTGCCTATATTTACGATTTTGGGGGGCCTAAAACAGTTTTTTGCCTGCCTGTTACTGGCGCCTAAAACACGATTTTTAGTGCCTAAAAATCCAGCCTCTAGTTATCAGGTTTAAAATCGCACAGCTTTTCAGCGAGTTATGAGGAACGGCGTAGGAGAGAACTTCGCTTTAATTTTCACGAGGATTTGTTAACCTCAGCCTGACACACGGCAAAGTGTTTCGTTCTTTTTTTCTTTTCTTTTTTCTTTTTTTTTTTCTTCATCTCCGATCAGAATTTTGCGCAGTGAGAATCTTATCCGTGAACCTTGCGCACAGCAGCTCAAAACCATGCTGCCGTCAATGCTGCACCTCGTTTAAAACTGCAGTGCACATGTCGCGCGAGTACGTTCACATCCATGTCATGCAAATATTTTACAAAGCGCTAGTCACCGTGAACATGCAGAACCTTCGCTTTCGTAGAGGATAAGATTTTTTTTATGGCTGCCATCCATGACGAGCAAATCACAAGCTGTGACTTTATAAAATAGCAATTCACAGAAACTTCAGTCGAAGGAATGCAGACACGTGCAGCGCTGCTATGCAGAAAGATCCCGCTGGCGGGACTTTCTTGCCAACCAGCATCTGCTCAGAGAGAGGGGATTGGGGGGCGCGCCTTTACAATCCCTCCCAGCTCCAGCCGTAAGGTCCCTCTATTTTTCAAAGGTAGCGCAAACTCCTCCTCTCAGCGCCGTTTCCTCCTCGCCCGTCACTCCCGGCCGCCATTATTGGGCGAGACTCGCAAGACGCGCCCGGCCCGCATGCGGTGCGTCGAAGCGATTGCTTGTACTTGCTTGGAAATGCGACAATTCTGGGCGCAGATTCACACAGCTGTTCGTACGTAAGATGTGTAGTAAAAATGGTTTGTGGTTAGTCGGTACATTAGCTATCATTTCGCGTTTTGTAAGCAACAAATCGCACACTGGTGCCGGCGTATATTAGAAATCCCATTGCGGCACCTTACGCGCGAACAGCTTTCTGGACTTGGGACCTGTTTTGACAACGTGAAAACCTAGCATTTGTGCATTGTATTTGACTTCATAAATGTAGGATGCGTCGCTCGCACCAGGTGAACAAGAGGCAGAACATGTTAAACGCAGTCTTTACAGCTGCCGTTTTTCTTTTCGGATACCGTGGTGTTTGTTCACAAGACGCATTTTGGAAAATCAGACGCTACATCAAATTATGAACGCACAACGCGGCGGAGGCACTTATTTTCTAAATATCCCCAGCGTACATTCTTTTAAATTTCGAACTGCGTTCACGCGCTTCTGTTGCCCCCTCGGGTAAATATCTTTTTTGGTTCCATCGCGTGCTGCTCGTGCTCATTAATTGGACCTAGCTCTTTAATTGGAGACTCTTCCAGTGTGCTCAGTTTGTGAGATGTCATGCTGGTATTCCTATTGCTAAAATACGCTGCTTTGTTCACAGGAGAGCATGGATATTTTTCTTCGTTAATTGGCTAACGGTAACCTCGTGAGCGCACCCTCCCGCGTTCGTCACTAATTGGGCGAGAACAGCGAGCAGGTCCCTCCCTGAGTAATGAAGCCTCCAAATGCAAATAACTGTTTTTAATTTCCATTGATCACAGATTTATAATTAGTTGAAACAAAGAAAACACAATTATTGTAGCGAATCAAAGACGCTCTTTCTCGTTGACAGAACAAACATGCGTTTAAAATTATAGTTTGCGTACGGGCTGTTTTGCAGCATATTGCTAAGTAAATTAC
This sequence comes from Rhipicephalus appendiculatus, assembly GCA_030522465.1. Taxonomy (NCBI): domain Eukaryota; kingdom Metazoa; phylum Arthropoda; class Arachnida; order Ixodida; family Ixodidae; genus Rhipicephalus; species Rhipicephalus appendiculatus. Next base: position 63,450 of record JALIZH010011715.1, on the reverse strand, counting down.
GCTCATCAATCGATGCTACTTACTTGCCATGTCTCTTTCTTTATCGTACACATCTCATCACCACCCTCTGTTCATGAGCGCTGAAAAAAACAGCTCCGACTTTCTCAGAGTAAGTTTTTAACGACTTTTGGCAAATAATTTTTGTACAATCTACGGGCTGAGCGAGAAAACAGAGATCTTGCAAAAATATTTTTCTCAGACGTCGCAGTAAAATTTTCGCAAAACAATTAGTAAATTGCGAACACTAAGGATTTCGCTGTAAATATTGTGTGCGAGAAAGCGTGGCCGATAATGTCACGCCGCTTTTTTTTTTTTTTTGTCTAACTTAGGCATCAGTATCGAGCCTTAGCTTCATCTAAAAGAGTTCGAAGGGCGAATATACGCGAAAGGGTTTAGTAGTGACCGAGGAACAGCAAAAAGCTTGTCACCCTTGACAATGCTGTTCGAGCATTCAACAGCGCAACAAGTTGGCATCTGGCTGCAGCCGATGGCGTCTTTCAAACTGCAAAAAGCTATAAGAAGCCTGCGCTCACCTACAGCGCGCACCTGCGGCGGTGTTTCTACGCCCAATAATGGCGTCGTTTTCAGGCGCCAGAGCAAGAAGCAGAGGGGTCATCGGGGAGAACTGGTCACGTGTCGGGCCTGGTCCAATAGGGGAGCACAAAAGGGCGAAGAAGAGAGGAGAGACGCAGAGGGCGAGGAGGACATTCTCCCTTTCCTTTTTGGACAATGGTTTGCGCTACCTTTGAAAAATAGAGGGACCTTATCCAGCCGGTGACTGCAGCGCCGCGGCGAGTCACGGCGCGAACTAATACGAGTGACCGAGCGCTAGGTGCTTTTCTGACGACCACACACGGCCTAGGCACTAAAATGCGCGAAGGTCCCCAGCCGCTTTAGTCCCTAGCGGTGCCCCTGAGTTGCCCTGAGGCTGGCTCTCATCTGGCTGTTTTGTGCGTGCGGCGGGCACGTACGATTGCAATATGTGATGATACGCGAGTGTTGGCTGCTTCGTGCAAGCCGTAGTGTTGAATGACCAACACCCCGCGTCGATTTGATCATGCACTATGTGATGATACGCGAGTGTTGGCTGCTTCGTGCAAGCCGCAGTGTTGAATGACCAACATCCCGCGTCGATTTGATCATGCACGAGTGCGAGCGCTCGCTGTTTAGTGTGTGCTGTGCGGCGGTATGTATGATTGCAATATGTGATGATAGGTAAGTGTTTGCTGTTTCGTGAAAGCGGTAGTGTTGAATGACCAACATTCCGCGCCGATGTGATCATGCACGAGTGCTAGTTCTGAATGAGATGGTCACTGACGCGCTGTACTGACGATTTGAAAAGCTAACACCGCTGTCACACGGGTACTTGCTGTTATGTGGTCACTTTTAGGTGCGATCAGGACCGCTTGCGGTCTGATCGCAATGGTACTGACGGCTGCACTGCATTTGATCAGGATTAGTTTGAACCGTGTAGCGGCTACTAATGCCGGTGTCACTCGAGCACTTTTGATTGTGATCAACAAGTTTGTTGCTGCTACACGGTACAGCCTAATCCGGATCGAGTTTGGCGCAGACGCCCTGATCGCGAATGAAAGTGCCCGTGTGAGACCGGTGTGAGTATCGCGTCGTTTCCACTACTCGCACAGTTAGTCCAAGTAACATAGCGAAAAAAAACAACGGTGACTGCAATATCCCCCTTGTTTAAACGATGACGTTGCAGACAGTGCTATCACTCAACTCTGTGACAAGTAGGTATAAGGCTAAAGATACTTTTATTTGAGATGAGCTTGGAAGCGCTCTGCCTTCAGTTCCGAGCTTCCCCCGTTTCTCGTGTTCTCGCGCTCTGCTTTTTCGGTTCCTTGACCTAGCCCGGAACATGCAAATAATCAACATTCCCGGCCATTGTATCGGCCTGATCGCAAGAACAGCTCCTTGCAACTTGACCTTGCAGGAACAAATGAGGCTGTCGGCACTGTGGTACATTTCTATGACCCTTGCAGACTTCCATAGCTGACGTGGCACGTTGTCAACATGCACGAGCATGACGTCCTCTTGTTTCACTGCTGTGTTTGATCTGGTGCCACCAAAGTGCGCAAATCGTAGTTGAAAACATGTATTCTTTTTGCCGTTGCTTCCAAGAAGTTATGACCAGTAGCTTTCTGTATGTGAGTCTGCGTATGGCACCTGCTCGTTGGGAATTACCGGTGACTTCAGTGACTGTCGCATACGCAATTGCAGTCAACCTTCATCCAAAGAGAAGTTCAGCTGATGTCAACAAGCAAGGTTCTCTTTCATCTGTCACAATGAAGGTCAGAGGCCCAGAGTTTGACTGGTTCGACCTCAGGCAGCACTGTTGATACTTCCTTGAAGTTCAGAAGAGCTTTTCCTATAATTTTTCGCAGAGGAAACTTCACTGATCGTACGAGGCACTACCACCATCCACCCCACCAAGGGGCTTCTGGTGCTATAGACTTCCTCGAAATGCCGTTGGTGCTGAGATGACCAGCGACTTCCTCTTCGGAGACCATTCAGTGTAGTCGCCTTATGTCTGCTGATGCCTCGTTAGAGCTTCATGCATTCTCAAAGTAGATCACGCTAGGTAACCCTCTTCTAGCTGTAAATTGTCGTAGGCACAGTAGGAAAGCCTCGGATGTCGTTTTTGTGACAATCTCGAGGTGCAGGGCTCCAGGTTCAGCGCACGTAAATGGTGCCAGGTAACACTTCGTGTCGCCTGTTTCTGTAGCGTCAAACACCACTAGACTTCTTGTCATCAGCGGCTCTTCACATAACTTGTTCACGACGGAAGGTACATCACAGATGACTTTGGTGTGTCCGGCTCGCAAGTACTTATAATATTTGTCATTTGTTTCGAGCAGTCTCTTCTTGGTGTTGAGCTTCACAAGCTTTTCTTGTCGATTAACGGTGACTTGTCTGTTGCCTTGAAGTTTGAATGGCCTTGATTAATTGAGGTGGCTTGCCTATCGTTTCCGCAATTCCCAGCTTCTCAACTTCCCGAAAACAGCGCAGAAACTCGTCGAACTCAGTAGTTTGAACTTTTAGAACACACACCATTATTGGTGAAGCTGTCGGTCGAGATATCAAGTGTGATGTGCTTCCCTGGAAAGTCCATCCAAGCTTGGAGTTCACTGCAATGAACGAGTCGTTGCCTTCGCATCTTGAAACTTCGCCGGTCAACACTTTTCACATCTGATCCTAACCAATCAGTACACTTATACCGCTCTTTGTTATAACAGATGGGTGTATCAATTCACCGGCAACATCCTTTCCGAGCTTCTTGAGAGAAGTGTCAGGGTACGTCCATGGTTGCCGCTTTGATGTTTTGGCAGATGCGTGGGATCTCAGTTGCTCGTGTGACAATCTCCTCATCAGAAAACTGACTTCGCAGTCGCAGTTCGACGATTCGACGCCTCTTAGCTGCTTTAGCTGATGGACTTGCAAAAGTGTTGAGTACTATCAGAGTTGTTCCCACGCTTTTCAGCCAGAGACGCTGGACAAAGCTTCAATGATGAAGGTCCCCTGACTGCCACCTTCAAAAACTCCTCAAATGTAGTGCCAGGTGTCATCATTTATGGCCCATGCTCGGAAAGTCTGCAGAAATACGAGAGCGATGGAGCCTTCATTTAGTTGTCGTTTTCCAAGTGATGCGCACACTGTCGTAGTTTCTTCCTCGTTCTTGATGATGTAGTCTGTCCTCTTTGACCGCCTGTCAGGGTCACACATGCTTGTAGCGTGTCGAGCTTTGCATCTCGAGCAGGAGATCTTCCTTTTGCAGTCCCGTGCCCGATGTCCTTTGGTGGTGCAGCGAAAACACCTTTTGTCGTTGGAAAGTAGTTCCTTCTTCTGCGTCAGAGGCAACTCAGCTATGCACGATTCAGATTTGTGTTGACTTGACGAGCAGAAGACGCAGTTGTCCTCCTTTGTTTCCCGCGCTGAGTTGCTGTGAAGTACAGATGAGGTATGTTTCCCATGGCAAGAAGATGTCAGCTGACTTCCCATTGGGGTTGTTCCGAGTACTCGTCCTCTGGTGTTCTTAAAATCGCTCTTCTCTATGCATTCCAGCTCAATACACAGGAAGTTCAGCAGACCATCTAGTCCTACAGGTGTAGAATCACTTCTCGAGTTAGGTGGAAACTGGACGGCACACCATCGATGGTACTGAACGACTATGTCCCGTGGAAGAGCACGCAGTAGAACGTCGCATAGCATAGATGAGAAGGAGGATTTATGCACACCCAGTCTCTAGGCCTTAGATATTGACGAGAACTTGGTCGTACAAGCTGCACAGGGCTTTGGTGTCATTTGATGAATCAACAGGGCGCAACGTCCGTAACTCTGCAAAATACTCTTGCTCCAGGCACGTCTTGTCTCCAAAGCGCTCCTGTAGCATGGTGATTGCATCGTTGTAGCAGCTCTCAGTCGTGGCAAGGCCCACTATTACTGATGCAGCATCTCCTTTCAAGTACAGTCGCAGATAATGGAACTTCTCTGTGGTCGTAATGCGGACGTTACTGTGAACAATTTGGTCAAACTGTTCCCAAAATTTGGTCCACTTGCATAGTTCCCCAGAGAAAGGAGCTATTGTCAGTTTAGGCAGTCTGACTCCAGTTCCGTCTAATGGTGCTGAGACTGTTCGGGCAACCGTTCCATCGGTTAGTGTTGATGGCCATAGCATGCGATCTCTCTTACTGCAAATCTGTGCTAGAATCAGCGTAGCATTATCTTCATATTCCAGGACCATGTTATACTTGGCCGCGAACTCTTCGTCACGAATATGCTGCTCGATCTCGTTGGTCAAGTGCTTAAGCTCGTCGTCATTAGCCTTCAGCCTCTCATATATGGAATTGAGCTGGTCATAAGATGCAGAGTCGTTAGCGAGGAGAGCACTTGCCTCGTTTATAATCCCCGTGTACTGTGTTCGCCGCGACGTCCGCTTCGACTTCAGTCGGTCCATGCCGATGCAATTGACTGGTAGCCGTCTATAGGTTCCTGGTTTTCGATTCCGGTTCTTCAGCACCAAATGTTTAAACGATGGCGTTCGACTCACTGTGAACAGACTCAACTCCGTCGTAAAGGCACAAGGCTATAGATACTTTTTATTTGAGATGAGCTTGGAAGCGCTCTGCCTTCAGAGCGTCCCCGCATCATGTGCCCTCATGCTCTTCTTCTTTCTTGGCTCCTTGACTCAGCCCTGAACATGCAAATAATCAACACCCTGTCGGTGATCACATGCGATTGTTTATATCAACTCGAACCATTCAGTTCTGTGTGCTCTTGCTGCCTGTACCTCTTTGGTTACTGGTTGTGTCAGTACATGAAAATGCAAGAAAAGCAGTCTTACATATATAAAGTTATTGCATCAAAATTATGCAGAATAGGTGCATCATACTAGGCAGGTCTCTAGAATAACGGGACATCTGCAAAGAAGCACATGTACATGTTCGGTCTTGCAAACGAGCTTATTCCTCAAGCTGTTGGCAAATTTCGTTGCTAGGATTCTGTTGATGCGAGCCACAGCAGACCACAGCGTTATACATATATTGTATGATTCATGTGTCAAATGGTCACCTGTAAATTGGGATCTGTAACAGGAGTGAGTTCTTTGCCTTCAGCACAACTTTGCCATGCTCATATTATGTTTAACACCTGGATCTAAAGCTCGTCGTACAGTGAAGATTTAGTTTGATACTGCACGAGATAACGTTGTGAATGTTGCGGCGCGCTCAGGTGTGGCATATTTAAACGGCGCATCTTCTGTTGATGATCTGGCAGTAATTTATTTGGGGGCAAGAAATCTCATTTACAGTCTTTTTGCATTGTCCCACTTTATAGCACAAATTATTTTATGTAACATCTCACATTACTGAAAGGACCGGGGCAGTGGAGGACCTTGGCACTTTGATCTTGCACTACCATACTGCAATTTTCAACTGAAGCTGGAAGGAAGCAGTGCTTGGCATTTTTAGTGCATAATTAATTCTATCACCGCAACAATAGCCTGTGTAATTTTTTAGTAGTAGAAACATGTTCAGACGATCAGCGACACCTGGTCCATCAGTTCTTAAATAGCACCGAAGTGGTACTCCATGTCTAGCGATTATAGCACACTATAATAGTGTTTATCTAAAATATGCTGTCAATAGGTACGAAACTGTAGCTGCAGCGCTTCGGGCAAGTTATTTGCCGTTATTAAAGGGATACTGAAAAAAAATTTTTGCCACCAACATTTCCAGCCAAACTGAAAGATTGAAATCGATGGACACAACTGGTTGAAATCGATGGACACAACCTTCATTTCAGGCAGAAACTAGCGGAAAATAATTAATTTATTTAGTTTTTCACAAACTAGAGGGGGTGACGTAAAACTTGCCGGAAACAGGCATCCCACCAATGCCAGCTGTCGCCAGTCTCTCAACTCGCACTGCGTTTTCCAGAACCACTACAGCAGTGAACAATGCTCCCAGCTGGGGTAAGGCATCAGTGCTTTTGTGGAACTGAGAGTGGAATGAAAGGAGAGTGGAGAAAAGGAAGAGAAGGACAGGAGCATGTGCACCCTATGCGCCAGGGAGAATGTGACGTCACGGCTTGCGCTCGCGTGCAACCGCCGTGGGCTGACAGTCCACCAAAAAATACAGCCAACTGTTCAAAAATATGTGAAATAAACTCTGTTTATCGGAACAGTGGCGTCTTCCGGAGTAGAATTTCAATGTTTACATCAGTTTTTCCAATTTTTGTTCAGTATCCCTTTAAAGGCTGGGAGAGCCTGATGACAGCTCTGTTGGGAGACTGTCACTATGTACAGGTCTTTTGTACTTGCATAAGTCTCTGTGCTTGCAGGCCTATATACAGCAGAGCAGAGCAGTAGGGGCCTCCGTTGATGACCATCAGGAGCATAATAAAAAAATTCGACATACCTCTCGTGCAGCCATATATTGCAACTTGAAAATATGTGCACCTCCAACAAAAGAGAAGCTTCTCTGGCTAAATTAGTAGAGGAGGTCAAAGTACTTGTTATCCTTGGATGCTTTCACATCCCCCCGAGGAGGCCATGATGGCCAAGTAGAAAAAGGTTCCCTAGTAGAAAACCAAGGCAAGGCTTCTCTTGACTGATTAAAAAAAAGTGATTTGCTACTCTTTGGCAATAAAGTTCAAACAGCCTTCTCCAACACACAGAAAAGTCCTGTTTTTTTCTTGGTCTCGAGCATTGTCGCTGGCCTTGGGCCAGTGTTATCCTTTGCGCTGTTTTCGCTCATTATATAGCTTCTTTCCCATCCATTTATAACAAAGTGCCCATACCTGAATGTTATATGTCTGGATATTCAAATGCTTTTGAAGTATATATTGTCACATGTTCAGATTTACTTTGGCGTGTCAGAATGGTGTCGTAACATAATATGGACGAGACCCCACGCTCCCTTTTCACATGCTCCTTCCTGCCGTTACCGAGACATCAGAATACGCCCGTGATGTCATATCTAGAGCTCTAGAGGCACACGAGATTGCTCACCTGCGTCTCAGCGATTCGCAAGAGAAGCAATGACTCATTTACAATGCCCGCCACCGTGATGTGCACTTCAACCGAGGTGACACGGTGCTTCTCTGGACGCCGTCACGGCGAGTTGGCCTGTGCCAGAAGTTGACTTCGCCGTACCATGTCGTGCGCCAAGTCACCGACGTGACTTACGAAATCGAGCCTCTTCACACCACCCGCGCGCGATCGTGTTCGGACATTGTTCACATAACTCGGCTGAAGCGATATCACTCGGACCAGCCGAGCACCGAGACGGTGCCTTCGCCGCCGGGGGTGATGCCACGGGGTGCCAAAGATGAACACCATAGGGAAGACGACGACGCTGAGTGATATCTCGAGCAGACTGGGCTTCATCTTGTATGCCTGGCTTCGAGTGCAGTGTATACATTGTAAATATATTCTTAAATGCCTTTTGTCCCCATAACAATATTGAACTTCACTGTAAGGAATGGAATACTTGTCCTCCGATTGAACAGTTGCTATTTCAAGTGCTATGCAATTCGACAGATTACAAAACACATTGCAAATGATCTAATGACAAATGCCTCAACTTAGTAAATGGAACAGTTTAATTCAAATGTGTAGGTGTTCTCTTGCATCTCGTGAAAGGGATAACATATCATTCAGTAAAAGCAGTGCTGGTGATCTCCATAGTGATAGAACTCCTTGAATTGAAATAGTATGAATGATCCGCTTCGTTGCATGTACATACAGTAGCACCATATTTATCCTGTTCTTTGTGCCGATGCATTTCATTAATGACATTTGAACAACCTCAGAAGTCGTATTAATAGTGCCTGTCTTTGTCACATAATCACTGTGACCCTGCGTTGTGTCCTATGCTAGATACCAAAACATTAACAGATCACGCCTCCCATTCACAGCAAGGACGTTTCTTTTGAAACCGATGTTGAAGACAATGACATGAATTAGCATTCAGCAATAGAGCACCTGAGCAATACTGGTTGTTCGGACAGGATGCTATACCAATGGTCACATCTACATGCTTTTTTGGTCTGCATGTGTGCACAGTTTTAAAAATTTTCAGGGTCAATGCGGCTGTTCTAATTAAAATATGAAGTAGGACATAACAAAAAAAATCTGCAATTCTCTATCCTGCCACATCGGCAGAGGGAAATGGTGTTGTGCAGCTATGCATGAGATCACAGGATTTATTCCCAACCATAGCAGTCACATTATGATGGGTGTGATATGTGCTAGTGCCCTAGTGGCATGCATTCCGACAGACTATATAAAACGCAGGGAGGTCAAAATACTTTCGGGATACAGTTGCTACAGTGCATCTCTAACCAGATTATAGTTTTGCAACATGAAACCGTAGAACTTAATTTTAATTCTTCTTTAAACCAGCTTTCCTATGCATAGGTACACAGTGCTTACTCTTACTGTGCAAAAAAACCCTGCTCCTAGTTTTTCTCATGTGGACGTCTGGTTCATCACACACTTCATGACATTATTTAGCAGTGTGGTTTTTTTCGGCCTTCCCGATTGCTGTGTCCCCTTTTTTCAAATTTGAAAGTGTTTGAAACAGTTGGTTATGTGTTCAACTTGGCCCGTATTCACACCTCTTGCAAATCAACAACACTGTTCCTTCATTTTTCATTATGCAAACTAATTCTATATAATTATGCAGCAGCCATGCAGCTATACTGTCATCGGAGAAATAAATGTACAGGACAAATAGAAATGTTTAACGAAAGTTACCTACAGGAGAATGCAAAGTTTGCATTCCTTGAAAAAGTTGCTTGAGATTTACAACACTATTTAAGATTGCAAGAAAATAAGCCCCAGCAGACATATGCACTAGTAATCACAATGAAACCCTCAGCTTGAGGTCCAAGTTCTAAATTCTAGCCATGGCAGCACATCTTTATGATGCAAGAAAAAGACAGGAGCAAAAGGAATAAAGGAAGAACGAAAATGACCAGATGTGGGATGATGAAGCCAAAAGAATGTTTTATTAGCAGTTTTTAAAATGATTAATTTGTGGATCTTTTCAATTGTTTATGACTTGGCTCGTTGTGCACTTCCGTGGCGTGCAGATTCATTTCCACCATTGTCACCCATCCTCCTTTGAGGTCCTCGGCTGCAAGTACCCCTACCTGTAACAGACATGGCGAATTACCCCACCTCCACCTTTATTCCCTGTACAGTTCAACCAGCAGCCTATCTTCCCAATCCCAAATAAAGGTGGGGGCAAGTAAGACGTGTATGCATGAACTTCAGTGCATGACTCGGGCAGCAATCCAAAGCATAAGACTCTCATAAGAAATCGTGATAGTGTTCAACTTGTCCAGACTGTAGTGGTTTGAGCAAAGTTTGTTGAAACACAAAAATATGAAAACAAGTGTGCTTTTTATTACAGTAAAGTGCAGCACAGTAAAGTGATTGTGTGAAGAGAACACTCGCAGATGGATCAGCTGAATGGGTGGCAAGCGTTCCTTGGTTGAATGGGCAGTCACATTCAATGGGCCTCTGGTGCGGCCCTGGAGCTGCTGTGAAAAAAGCGAATGCTAGTGTCTCCATTGCAACTTCGATCCTGAGTGGGTACTGTAAAATACCGAGCAAGCGCCCCTTTCCACTTTCCAGATTTGAAATATGCGCCAATGACCGAGCAAGCATCCCCCTCCACTCATACAATTATTTTTCAACCTGTTCTCCGCTACAGAATGCTGCAGCAGCAGTTCCTAGGAACCCATGTTCTGAGAGTTTTGATATATGTGCACAATTTTTTAACATGTGCCTTGTGTGGTAACGTGTGGTGCCTTGGGGTTGCATTCTGAGTTGTCACAAATTGCTTGACATTTGAAGAACATCTTTCCCCCCTTGTCATAACACATGAAATTTCACATAAGGATTCTAGATGTTAATTCAGATAACACTGCAGTCATCTGAATTAATATATTGTAACGGACATGCGAAAGGCAGAGAAGAAGAGGAGAACGAAGAGTTTGGCAAGGCCGCAGTGCGCTACCACAAACAACCATCGTTCACCTATCGTCAATAAAACCATTTCATCACAACTCGCTGTAACAGTTGTGGTGGAAGGTGCTGGGTACTCGACACCCGAAGACGGAGGTTGACCCGCAAGTTCTTCGACGGAGCCGTCGCCTTGCTGGACTTCCACCGAATCCATCTGGGCTGGACATGTTCCACAACGCGGACGAACAACGACCCCCTCTCAACTTCTGCGCCTACCAGTTCGGCTCCACAACTAAGAGATGCCCGTCCCTTCGCCGGAAGACAAGATGAAGACGTCGAGGCTTGGCTCATCCATTACAAACGGGTGAGCGTCGCCAACAAGTGGGATGCCGCTTCTCAGCTTTCGAACGTCGTGTTCTTTCTAACGGATACCGCGTTAGTGTGGTATGAGAACCACGAGGAAACGTTAACGACGTGGGACAGATTTGTTTCTGAGATCAAGGATCGTTTCGGCGACTCCGCGACGAAAAAGAAAAGAGCAGAACAGACGCTCATGCAACGCGCGCAAGTGCCAGGCGAAACCTGCACGACCTACATTGAGGAAGTTATAAAGCTATGTAGGATCGTGGACTCCGGAATGTCGGAGGAAGACAAAGTCGGACACATCCTAAAAGGAATCGCTGAGGATGTTTACAGTTTCCTCATCGCAAAAGACACCCTGACTTCCGTCGCCAATGTCATTCGGCACTGTCGCACTTTTGAGCAACTAAAGACGAGGCGCATCACGCCGAAGTTCGGCAGGCTAGCCAATGTGACGACAGTTGCAAGCATAGAGAGCAACCAGCCGCTTGATCTTGCATCAACGATCCGGCAAATAGTCCGTGAAGAACTGAGCCTGTACGCGCAAGTGGCACACCCAAGCACTTATCCGTCCCACCTGCCACCAGAGTTCGAGCGAAACGTTGCTTCATTCTCCTCGCAACAAGCAACGAAGAGCACTGAGGATTATGATTTCACGCCTCGACAGCAGCCACGTCTCTACGATAGAGGCCCTACCTATGACGCTCGACCACAACGAGAATAGCCGCGTTTTTATATCCAAGACCCGGTGCATGACTGCGTCACGCTGCGGCAAGGACAGCGCCGTCCCTATCCCCCAAGATGCGACCTACGACCAGTACAATCGATTCCAGAGGGCGGCAGAGACCCGTTATCCTCATGATAACGAGCTTCCTCGCCGACAGCAGCGACCTAGGATTCGTCCCGACGAATGTAGTATGAGCCGCGACCCTCCCGTGTGCTACAACTGCGGCTTCAGCGGACATATCGCTCGGTATTGCCGTCAACAACGCCGCCCATCACGAAGGGCACAAGCCATTTTATCGTCACCAGGAGCCGGTACATCATACGACCATTGGACAACCGACTTGTTTCAAGGGACCGTTTTTCGCGCGAGACCAGACGCAGTGATTCGCCAGCATCTGAGCGGAGTTTGACACCACCATCTAACCGTCCTCGTCGCTCGCCGTCCCCTCTGCGTCGTTCTTCCCCTCCGCCTCCGGGAAACTAGCATCCGCGGCCAATAAAGGTGAAGTCGCCGGACGGTCTTTGCAAGATATACCTCTGCCTGTTGTGATGCTCAAAAACAAAGTGAATGTGTTGATTGACGGAATATCGACGATGGCGTTAGTTGATACTGGCGCGACTGTGTCTGTGATGAGCCTCGCCTTCAAAAACCGTCTAGGTCACAAAGTTATGTTTTCTTGGAACGATCCCATTACCTTTCGTGGAGTAGGCGGCGAGTGGCTTCATCCTCTTGGTGTTTGTGCTGTGAGTGTTTCGTTGGCTGGGAAAGTGTTCACGGCAGAATTCCTGGTTCTTTCTCGTTGTTCGCACGATGTGATTCTTGGTATCGATTTTCTTGAGCAATGCGGTGCTTCCGTCGACTGTGGTAGTGGTGAAATATCGTTAAACAATTTATTTATACCGTCACTTTCCGAAGAAACCTCACGTGGCGAAGACAAGAACACACTCAGTGTGATTGATGAAGTCATAGCACCATCTTGGTGCCTGACACCCGTTCGAGTCTCTTCCACAGCGGTTGATGCTGCTTGTGTTGATCTTGTAGTTGGGCCTCTACGCATAAACTGTTCTAAGAAGGATATACTGGTGCCCTGTTCCGTTGTGTGCATGACGAGAGGAGTCGCAACATTGTGGGCGCTGAACTGTTCCGCCACGCCGGTTGTGCTTCCTCGCGGTATGAAGATCGCTCTCTTCGATGAAGCCTCATGCAGCTCAATAGCGGCACTACCTACTGACTTTCTCCTTGCGATATTCGCCATCATGAAGATCGAATGCTAGGTATGATCAGCAAGTCTCTCTCTACAACGGAACGGCAAGCGCTGGTACAGGTCCTTTCCCGGCATGTTGCTGCATTCGATTTCGAACATGAAGACGCACCCCTTCAGCTACCATCGTCTCGCGCTCGTCACAGAATAGACACCGGCTCAGCACACCCTATCCGCCAGAATCCCTACCGAGTGTCATCCTCCGAGCGCAAAGTTATTGCCGAACAAGTAAAGGACATGATGAACAAAGGTGTCGTGCAAGAGTCGTCCAGCCCATGGGCAGCTCCAGTAATCCTTGTCAGGAAAAAGATGGTTCCTGGAGATTCTGCGTGGATTACAGGCGTCTAAACGCTGTGACGAAGAAGGATGTTTATCCCTTACCACGGATTGACGACGTCATTGATTGCTTGCACGCCGCTTCTTATTTTTCGACACTTGATTTGCGATCGGGTTATTGGCAAATACCTATGGAACCCGAAGACAAGGAAAAAACTGCTTTCGTGACTCCAGATGGCCTATTCGAATTTAATGTTATGCCTTTTGGGCTTTGCAATGCTCCTGCCACCTTTGAAAGATTTATGGACACAGTACTACGAGGTCTAAAGTGGGAGATATGCATGTGTTACCTTGACGATGTTGTAATCTTTGGCCGTACGTTTGAAGAACACAACGAACGTCTAAGCCTTGTTCTCGACTGCATCGAAAGAGCTGGGCTGGTCCTGAATTCAAAGAAATGTCGGTTTGGCGAACGCCAAACACTGGTGCTGGGGCACTTAGTCGACAGGGATGGCGTCAGACCCGATCCTCGTAAGATTGAAGCAGTCAGCTCCTTCAAACCACCGCAGTCCGCACGAGAACTTCGCTCATTTATCGGCCTATGTTCGTATTTTCGCCGGTTTGTTCCCCGGTTTGCCGAGATCGTGTTCCCGCTGACAAGTATCCTGCGACAGGATGCGGCCTTCACTTGGACACCAGAGTGTGACGCCTCATTCTCTCAACTCAAGTTTATACTAACGTCAGCACCGCTGTTGCGTCACTTCAATCCATCTTGCCCGACTGAGGTCCACACTGACGCTAGTGGTATCGGCATAGGAGCGGTGCTCGTACAACGTCACAGTGGCGCAGAGCATGTCGTCGCATATGCCAGCCGTTGCCTGAGCAAATCTGAACGCAATTATACGGTTACGGAACAGGAATGTCTGGCAGCTGTTTTCGCCGTACAGAAGTTCCGTTGTTATCTTTACGGGAGGCCATTTCAGATAATCACCGATCATCATTCCTTATGCTGGCTGGTCGGTTTGCGTGATCCCTCTGGCCGCCTCGCACGTTGGGCGTTGCGCCTTCAGGAATACGACTTTACGGTGTCGTACAAAAGCGGCCGTCGTCACGCTGACGCAGACTGCCTCTCTCGGATTCCTCTTGCGACTACCGAGTGCGATGCTGAGAATTTTGACGACTGTCTCGCTGCTGTTACAAGCACGTTTCCAGACGCGCACGACTTTCAGCGAGAACAACGCAACGATCTCAACCTGGATCCGCTTTTTGTCGCCGCCCGTACCTCCCAAGGCAGCGGTCGGTTTACTGTTCGTGACAAGTTGCTCTATAAGATTAACTACTCCAGGCCTGGAGCGCGTTTTCTGCTAGTTGTCCCTGAGAGCCTCCGCTCTGATGTTCTACGTGCCATGCATGACGATGCGACATCTGGCCATTTCGGCTTCGTACGAACGCTGCACCGCACGCAGGAACGCTTTTACTGGCCCAAAATGTACGAAACAACGAAGCGCTACGTCGCTAGTTGCGAAACGTGCCAACGTCACAAGCGACCGGCCACCGCAGCACCAGGTCCCCTTCAGCCATTGACGCCACCCAGTACGCCTTTCGAACAAGTAGGAATTGACCTTCTGGGTCCATTTCCGTTATCTCACAATAGAAACCGTTGGATAATCGTCTGCGTGGACCATCTTACACGGTATGCCGAAACCGCAGCCATGCCCTCTTCTACCGCTGCTTCCGTGGCGGTCTTTTTGCTGCACTCCGTGGTCCTTCGTCATGGCCCACCACGTGTTATTATCAGCGACCGTGGCCGCCAGTTCACTGCTGATGCCGTTGAAGAATTACTTCGTATGTGCACAACTCAGTTCCGTCATTCAACACCGTATCATCCGCAGACAAATGGTCTTGTTGAACGGACAAACAGAACGCTGACCAACAAACATGCTTGCCATGTACGTTTCTCCAATCACAAGAACTGGGATGACGTGCTGCCTTTTATCACGTACGCGTACAACACGGCGAAACATGAAACAACGAACTTTAGCCCATTTTATCTCCTGTACGCAAGGTTGCCCCGAAGCCCTTTGGACACTTTCTTACCCTTCATTCTACATAATGACGATTCTGTATCGAACACCTTGTGCCTCGCGGAAGAAGCCCGTCGAATAGCTCGCCTTCGGACTCTGGCCTCACAACGTCGTTCGAAGGAGCGATACGACGACCGTCACGAACCAGTATCGTTCGAAAAAGGTGATTTGGTGTTGCTTTGGACACCGCAACGCAAGCGTGGATTATGTCAAAAGCTTTTGTCACGATATTCAGGCCCATTTGTAATTGTGGAGCGTCTCGGCCAGCTCACTTACGTAATAGCTCGTCTCCTGTCCAATGGTCGACGATCGAGCAGAACGCAGCTCACTCATATTGCTCGCCTGAAACCTTTTTACCCTCCTTGTTCGTCATGACTCGCCCTACGGGCTTCGTCTGCTTGCGGGGGGAATGTAACGGACATGCGAAAGGCAGAGAAGAAGAGGAGAACGAAGAGTTTGGCAAGGCCGCAGTGCGCTACCACAAACAACCATCGTTCACCTATCGTCAATAAAACCATTTCATCACAACTCGCTGTAACAATATGTACGAAAGATCTGCACCCCGTCATAAATTAAATGTAAACACAACGTGATGCTCACGTGGAACACCCCATGAAGCTGCATTTTCTCTGCTTGTATTTTTGTGGATATTGTGGCATATTGCCCACTTACAGCTAGCCGAGACGTCATGTGACATAAAGGAAAATGCTGCGAAATTGCTGTCGAACTACGTCACTACATTCAGTTTGGCTCTCACCGTTGTTTACTTGTAGAAAAACATACCTTTTGCCGCAGCCCTTCATTCTTTGCTGCACATCTGGCAATAAAGTGAGCTTGATTGGGTAGCTTTTACATTCATGATACTGAACACTCTTATTGTATGGAAACCGATATGGTTGAACATTTGGATGTGTGGCCAGTAACAAATGATCATGTTTTGTCACAGTATGCTCTATTAGTGTTGTGAGGAAATACCTGCAAAAATAAGAGAAGAGCAGACAACAGCGCAGTGTCCCTCAAGAAGAGGATGAAAACGAGGACAGATTTGGAATCATGCGCAGAGGATTCAGAAAAAAAAAAAGGGGGGGGGGGGGGGGGGCTCACGCAGAAAAGAGCTGGATGGAACGCCAGCAAGACTAGGCGAGAGAGCCTACTGCGAACCCACATCTATGTGTGGGGTTCGAAAGGCCGCGCTCCTGTTTTTGAGCCACTGAGCTACTTGGTCTGTAGCATGACCTGCCGCAAGATCTGGGAGAGCCCTGCTGCCATCTTGCTATGACCTGCCGCTGGCTGCCTTTGGGACATCGAGCATGCTTGAGGTCTCAAAGCAGCCGGCTGCAACGTCTAACGAGCTGTGGCCACCTACTGCTTGCAGTTCCTTCTCCACTGGGACGTTGGCCTGCGCTCACACGCGATGGTTGCACTGCAGGGATGCAACGAGCCTCGCCTCACAAGGCAACACTGCTGCAGACTTGTGAGACTGCATATTTATCTTGTTTGTTTGAGAACCGCCGTGCATGGGCTCATTTGAATGTACATGTTATGTGCGTCTGTCGCATTAAATAATTGTCTTCTGTGTCACGCATTGTACCCTCCGTCTTCCTTGCATTACACGCCTTGAGGTGTGATGAACCTAACTATCACAACTGCACTCACTTTCATTTTTTCTTTGGGTAAGGTGAATGAGCAGATTAGCCATTCTACATCACTCTGGTTAGTTCTTTCTCTGGGTGTTAATGCTTTTGAAAAACACACACAAGAAGCTTGTGAATCAAGTGCAAAGCTCTTTTGCATCCAAAAGCTGCACAGCAAACTGGTGTAGGGAGTTCGGAGTTTGTACTGTGATTTTACCCATGCCGCACTGCAGCAGCAAAGGGCACTAAACTTCTCAAGACTACAGCATCAGAGGCCTATAAATCCCTCCTGAAGGCTTCCTTCCAGAGTTTCTTTCCACAGTTTCAATAGTGGCAAAACATGCCCTTTAATCCACCTGTTCTATACAACCCTATCAAAAGCAGAGACTAAGCCATGCATTTATCAGGTTTAATATATTGTTTGTTGCTATTACATTGGACAAATCAGCTCAAATTAACTCATATTCTTGAAAATAGAATCATTTTTAATAATAGATTCAATAGCACTGCTGCTAGCCTCCCTTTTGTCATCCTGTTCCTCAGTAGATTTTCCCGATAAAGGCTTCCGGCTGGATCAGTGCAAAATGATGCGAGCAGTTCTACACATCTTTTTTTTTTAATTTGCAGCACACTTTCTTGGACATCTGTTATACTGATGCACCAAATTAATTTTGAGGTATACTTTTTAGTGACAAATTAGTTTTTACATGATACAAAACAAATGAAATCATTCTAATCACACAAGCAATATCAATGAGCCCAATATGAATTGTTTGTGCAGAAGTGGATTGGTGAAATTGTGTAGAACCTTGCATATACTGTTTGTGAACAGAAACATTTATAAGTGATGTCTTGTCAACACATCAAATTGTACCTGGCAATGTTTCTTACAAGAAGGTGAGAGTGGGCGTGTTGGTGGTGATCCATGAAGAAACTTGTAGCGCCCAAAAAACACGGACGCGCATCGTCCCGTCGTCTCTTGCTTCGTCAGTGTTTTTTGTGCGCTACAGGTTTCTTCATGAATGTTTCTTAATACAAAGCCACCTTTTGAAGCAAAATCTACTGTAGATTCCATTGTAAAGGTATCCATTCCCTGCAACTTACTGGCCAGAGGAGCTTGTCGCACAGCTCCCCTTGCGGGGCCATTGTTGTGTAAGTAGCATTCATTTCTACGTGCCGATGCTTTGGTGAGGTGATAGTACTACTACTACAGACCCACTATAGTTGATGACCCCTTCATAATACATGTTTCTTTTTGTAGCACACTCCACTAATCACTGCCGTAATCTTACTGCTTGCATGTATTTCACGCACCTTACTATGAGCGTTCTTATTCATCCATAACGAGTAATTCACTCTTTTATTCAAATTAAAGTGACTGTCTAGGCATTATACGCCCGTACCTGGCACTTGTGCCTGAAAACCTCTTATTATCGTGATCCTATGGCCAGCAACGTGTTTAATTCACATGCAAACAGACATCATGAGTATACATAGCGTCACAACAACGCGAACAGTATTTTAGCGGTATCGGGTAACCGCGCTGGAAGTACGGTACGTTGCTAATTTAAGTGCTATTTTTATTGTCAAGACCTGTATTAGCCTCTGAAATAATCTCATCAGGCTACCGTACTAATCGAGCAACTTGCACAGAGAGAAAGTTTTCGAATTGTGGTACATTTAACACGGAACGGCATTACCATCACTGCCACAATATTTATGGTGCGAGAGCGCGTTCATCCGGAGATAAGGTGGAGGTTGACAGCTTACCCGTCGGCTACATGAGGTGCACTTTCGAGCTGTGAACATTTGCAGATATCACTGTGGTCACAGAAGAGTAGATTTATCACGAGGAAGGGTGCTTGCGGCAAACAAGCACATAGCTTGAACTTCGCGCTGGTCCGACAAGACCGGAAGCCGCCATGACACTTTCTCTTACTTTCACGAGAAACAGATGGCGCTTCGCAAAAGCACTGCGAGTCAACGCTGAGCCAACGTTAGCCAAGGTTGCTGCGAGCAAAATTCACAGCGGCGATTCGTGTTTAATGCTTTTTCGTCTTTTAACTTCTCACTTTATTTTTTATGTTTGTTACTTTGGCATGACTTAGCATAAAGTTAGAACAGATTACTACGAAGGACAATATCTTCACGCGCTTGAATTCCATTGTCATCATCATCAGCACAACCCGCCGAAATTGAATGAGGAACCGCAAGGCACCCAAAAAATGCCTTTTTTCGTATAATTTGCAGAGAACTTGCAAGGGTCCCCTCCAAATAGAGCGGAGCCACAGTCACGCGTATGCTCAGCGTTGCTTGCCAGCCACTGCACTAGTGTGTACATGCGGAGGACAGTTCTGCATTTTCCTTTTTAAAAAGAGCTGCGCAATGCGCAAGGTAAAATGTAGCGATCCCAGGCAGAGTTGTACCCCCGCCCTCAAAAAGTTTTCGGAACACAAAATTTCCGAAAATGATATATTCCCGCTTTGTCTTTGAACATAGCCCCTAAACAGATGTTCCAGCTTGTAGTAGTCCTTGCGACCTACGCAGCTACCTGCTAGGTTAGATGCGCCGTGCACTAACAGAGCGGAAATTCGCATTTTCAGTGGAGCCCGCGTTCCGTAAATTTGTGGGAGCGGCTGTACGTATTGCGTTACAACTTGTAATCAATTACATTTTCTAGTAATATAATCGATTACTTTTTTCGAAAATGCAACATTGTGGGTAATTCAATTATATTTTCTTGTAACTGATTACCAGCAATCAATTACCTTTTTTTTCCCCAAAACCAAGTCGCAATCTGTCTTCTACAGCAATGCTCGTCCCAAATAATATGCGACCACTCTGTAGGGAACCCCTCCCGTCAGACCTATTTCTTCACCTTTTCTTAGGCGTTACCTTCAACGCCTTACCCAAGTGCCAGCAACAGCAATGCGCAATGCTTCGTAGAGGACACGGACACTAGCACTGAAGCATTGCACAACTACGAGCTGGTGCACAAGGTGTTCCTACATTATAACACCACCCTTCCCTCCAGCACATGCACTGAGAGAGTGATCAGAGAAGCAGCCGACCTCTTAACGAGGAAATGTGGAAGAGTCAACGATGACTGTTAACAATGTGTAACACTACATCACAGAAGCCGCTGTAAGCCTCGCAGCCTTTACGCAAGCCTCCAGCATTCTCTCTACTATGCAAGTCACAGTAGTCCATTGTAGTTTCCGTAAACGTGTTATTATGGCAAGAAAATTTCGAAGGAACGTAACGCAAAAGTAACCGGTTACATTTCTGCAATTGCTCCGTTATCTTTCTGGGGCAATTGACCACTGTAATCAATTACATTTCGAAAGAAGTAATTGTAATCAGTTACTTATCTTCTGTAACGTGTACAAGTCTGATCACAGGTTAGGGAAAAAGAAGATCACACTCAGCCTGAACAGAACAAGAAAAAAAAGTTGACCACCGAAAAGCAGGCCAACACAGATGCAGTCGCAATAAAAACCAAGCAAATTAAAATAGGCCTTACGGGCAAATACGTTGTCTTAGAACAAGGGAAAGATTATGACATTGAGGAAATGAACAAAGCCATAACTACACTGATTCCTGAAGCACGACTGCAGTTGGGTGAAAGCACTACGGGAGGAAGCAAGCAAACTCTCCCAAATCGCAAAAGACCTAAAAAAAGAACGACAACACACAGGAGCTACCAACTCAACATCTAAAATTGAATTAGCGGAGCTAACAAAGCTGATCAACGACACAAGATCTGTGACATAAGGAATTATAGCGTCAAAGAAATAGACGAAGCAGTGAAGAAAAAAAGGATGGAGCGTCACAACAGCCAGCTCTGTTTACGAATGCACACTCTAAAAGATAAGTAGGGCAATGTTATCATCAGTTTCAGCAACATAGTGAGGGTCGCACAAGACTTCTACTCTGAGCAGTACAGCTCACAAACAAGCCATCTAACACAGAAAGAAGCCAAAGTTCAACAAAACAATTAAGTTCTATGAGTAAATATAAACAAAGTTACAAGGAAGGAAACAGAAAATAGGAAGGCTAGCAAGGAATGAATCTGGTTGGATACGCTACCCTGCAGCAGTGGCGTAAATCACGGGGGGGGGGGGTGCTAGGTGGTCCTGACCCCCCTTGTGGTCTGGCTGGGGGGGGGGGTGACGCCCCTTGCAAGTATGCCCCTTGAGATTTAGCTTTCAAACATCACCTTTGAATTTCTTGATAGTTAGTTTAATACAGCACACTATGCTATACAGCAGAATTCAATATAGCACTAGGCCATTCCTAAAAGTGTACCCTAATGTTCTAGCATTTGCGCTTGATTGTTTAACCCAAATGACATACTTACTAGAAATATGCACGAGCCCATAATTAAACTTCGAAACTTTACTTCGTCAACCTACATTTTTACTATTGACTGCTCATTGCTGTTAGTTTACAAGCTCCCTGGCCCGGCGCCAAGGCCCATGCTCACTTTATTTATTTTATTTCAAGGCACGACTTTAATTTTTGCATAATTAAACATAAAGCCTATAATTATAAAAAACAAAATGGCCACCATGAGAGGATGCGTGTCCGCCCTTGTGATTTTTCTGGATTTACGCCACTGCCCTGAAGGAATGAAAAAAGGTGAACAGAAAAGAGCCCTACAAAACACGACCCATGGAAAAGCGTCCAGTGAAGCTGTTGATTTGATCAAAGATGGAGGAGATCTCGTATTGATAAGCTTGCAACACTTTACGCACAATGTCTCATTTACTGGCGAATAAAATGTACCAGCAAACTGGAAAAACAAGAGTACCATACAACTACGCTAAAAAGGAGACATGAAAGATTTAAAGAATTATACACAGATCAGCTTACTCCTACTGTTACACAAAATATTCACAAAAATAATTTAAAATACAATAAGAGATACTTGACTTAAATCAACCTAAAGAGCAAGCTAGCGTCAAGAAAGGATGTACCACTGTGGATCAAACAACTGAAAAATGTGCGAAACAGAACCCACCCATTTACTTGGCTTGCACAGACTACGAAAAGGCATTTGGCACAGTGGAAATACCAGCAGTCTTAGAGACATTGCGTTGTCAAGCAGTATATAATGCATGCATGAATACCCTAGCCAACATCTACAGAAAGTCTACAGCAGAGCAGAAAAATTCCAATTGTGAAATGGGTCTGGCAAGGAGATGCAATCTCAGTAATGTTTATGGCATGCTTAGTAGAAGTATTTGATCCACCATGTTGGGAAGAAACAGGAATAAAGCCTGACA
This sequence comes from Rhipicephalus appendiculatus, assembly GCA_030522465.1. Lineage (NCBI taxonomy): Eukaryota > Metazoa > Arthropoda > Arachnida > Ixodida > Ixodidae > Rhipicephalus > Rhipicephalus appendiculatus. Next base: position 41,328 of record JALIZH010011715.1, on the reverse strand, counting down.
GAGAATAACTCGGTACTTACGGTTTGCAGATGACATCGTGCTTTTCAGCAGTGATGCCGACAAACTACAAAAAAACGACTGAGGGCCTAAACCAAGAAAGTGTTAACGTAGGGTTAAAGATAAATAAGTGAAAGACAAAGATAAAATGTTAGGAGACCCAACGAGACACCGAGAGTTTGCAAGTGGCAACGGGACACTATAATTCTTACAATATATGTATTTAAGTCAGATATTCACAGGAAACTCTACTCATGAAAAGGAAGCTTATCAAAGAATACAGATGGGCTGGAGCACGTATGGCAGACATTCCCAAATAATGACAGGCAATTCACAACTGTCGCTGAAGCGGAAAGTGTATAACTATTGTATGCTGCCGATACTAACATATGGAGTGGAAACTTAGACTACAATAAAAAAGAAAACTCCAGAACAAGATAAGAACCATGCAACGTACGATGAAACAGAAAATAATTGGCATAACATAAAGAGATATGAAAAGAGCAGAGTTGATAAGAAAACAGACAGGGGTAGATGACATTCTAGCTGACATTAAAATAAAAAGCTGGACCTGGGCAGGTCACGTAATGCGAGCGAGAGATACTAGTGGCCAGTCAGAAAGATTGGATGTACACCAAAAGATGGGAAGCATAGCTGAGAAAGGCAGAGGGCAAGATGGGATGATGAAATGAAGAAATTTGCACGCATAAAATGGAATCAACTTGTGCAGGATTGGAACTTGCAGAAAATATGGACGTTCACTGTCTTTCACTTCCACTACCATAAAATCCCAAGCAAGCCCCCCCACACCTCCCAATGGTGAAAAATAAGGTACTTGCTCCGTCATGAATCAAAATTCAAGATGGTGGCGGAAGATCCACTCAGAATAAAGAATGCACACCCATGCTTCTAATGCATACACATGCATTCACTGTTTTTATTTGCCCTCTTACAATAAAGAGTTATTGAAACGGTGAAAATGGTAAGGGAAGGGGGGGGCCCTTGCTTGGTCAATGGCACATACTTCAAATATCTCCCAAAAAAAGCAGGGGGTGCTTGCTCGGGATTTTATGGCAATGTACTCAAAAAGTCAAGTTACTCAAGTGTTACTGATATTTGTTGCATTTATCAAAGCCATGTTGCATAACCTTTTCACCGAGGTTAAAGAACTGAAATCTGGTCATGTTTTTTATTTTCACTTATTCCTCGCTGATATGCCAATATTATTTATGTAATATGAATTAATGTGATTGTATTCAGCGTATGTAAGATAGTAACCTGAATCTCGCGCGCACTATTGCATTTATGCATTATTGCTTCGTGTCAGTTAACACTATTTTTTTTATATAGTTGTAAAACATGTTTCATATCCTTTTATCCTGCATGTAATTAATTCACTACTGCCTAATCTATGAGCAGAGCAGGAGCCTCTGTCAGGCCTTGGTGCCTTGTGCTCTTGCCACTGTTTCTGTAGTGCTACTGAAGAAATAAAGTAGTTTCTTTCTTTTGGCGGCCACCCTGACCTGCATGTCTGAAAAATCTATGAGGGCAGCCCCGACACAGGGGATGCAGTGTCTGGGTGGTGCAGGCAAGGTCATGTGAAGCTATGACAAGCTTCCGATATGTGATGACACGGAGAATGAATGCAGTGATTGTGCGAGCAGGCCGAGCTAGAAAGAGGACAGGAGATGATCAGTGCAGTCTGTCGAATAAACCATAAAATAATGAAAGCAACCACTGTCGCCTCTGGTACCAGCCAGAACGTAAGAGCACTGCTGACTGCTGCAGCCGCTGTTCTTCTGTGCATGGGTGCGGCATGCAGCCTTGTAAAAGTAAAGCTAGGGATGCAGCTAGGGCACATAAATTTTTTAATGTGATAGCGTTAGAGCGCATGCTCGAAGAAAACTCTGTCATGGTCAAAATTAGAAAAAAAATCACTACTTTTTTACGCAGTCATTTTAGGAAAACTTCTTTAAATCGGGTTTGGTGGCCAAATTAGTTCGCTAAAACGGGTTGAGGACAACACTGCACCTTACGGATACTTGGGAATGTAAATTTCTTCGTTACAATAGGAACTTCGTAAAATCGGGTTTCGCTAGATCGAGTTTTAATGGTAATTATTAGTAAAAATTACATTGTGGGAAGCCAGCTGCTTAGCACGAAAAGTTTCAAGGAATTTCGTTCAATATTACAAGAACTATTGCTTCATCATAGTGACTATGCCGAAAAATGAAGTTGTTTATAATATGGAGGAGCCAACAAATATAGTTTGACGCTATTTAGTATTGCGCGTGCACACCAACGTACACAAAAAAGCTTGGAACATTCACTGGCTGCCCAATGCGAACGAACGTGCCCATCTGATGTAAGGAAGAAGACGGAAAAGAAGACACAAGAGGGCAGTTCTTCGAGGTAGAGGAAGAACTGAAATAAACAGTAATGGCGACCGTGTTGGCTTTGTGATTCTCGGTGTCGTTACAAACTTGGCGCAGCCGACGACAGGATCCTGTGCTACGCCCCTGACCAGCTCCAACTTCCTGAGGACAATGTGCGTCTACATCGCTGCGAGCCGTGAGAATGATGTCAAGACGGTGAGCGTTGTATGCCGTGTCTATGGTGGAAGTACGACGTGTTCGCGCGATCTTTGAGTGTTCGGCAGGGTTGCCGTTGAGTGGACTTGAAAAGGAGCCAGAACTGAAGTCAAAAGTAGCCAAAAGTAGCCAAGCCATTTAATATTATCGCCAAATTTGTAGCCAAGTGGAACAGAAGTGGTATTATGAGCCGATTCTTTAGTATTAATCAATAAATAATACCATTTTGAATAAGTAAGAGCATAGAAAGCCACCAATAAGTTGGAAATAAATTAAGTGAAATAATTATGATAAATTCATTACGCGTGCATATATTTTATGTAGAAAATATGACTTCTTGCCAGACACAAAGTTATATTAGAATATTCCAGCCAGCAAGTCAGGAGGAACATGTAAAGTTGAAACAGTTTTTCGTTGAAGCTGCAGACCAAATTCTGCTTGTATATGAACAGGCCAGCTAAATTTTGTTGCAGATGTCTGTTTTCCCATTTACACGAGAACACGCACTGCGCGTCAGAATTATTCGGAAAACTTGCGCGTAGCATCACAATAGAAGGCGGGAAGCTTGAGCACCGAGCTGGCGACGTGTTCGTTACCATGCACGCAACTTCGCCACTCCGTATTTGGAGACGCGCTAAGCGTCGCGTAAGGGTGCCTCAATGCGCACCAGCCTACTGGTGGGTGGAGGACGTCCATACGCATCCACTGAAGCGAGAGAAAAGCTTAAAAACAATCTGTTTTGTCTGAAAAAATGAGAAGAAATGGTTCCTTAATGCGCCAAATCAGCACTTTAAAAGTAGCTAGAAAATAGCCATGGCGCCAACTGCAAATTTTTGTCGCCAGACGGGGTCGAAAAGTAGCCAATTTGGCGCAAAGTAGCCACCAACGGCAACCCTGGTGTTCGGGGACACATCGCCGAAAATGAGTGACCACGAGCTTGAAGCGGCAACCGCGCTTACTCCAGGGCGGCGTAGTGAGGACAGGACACAGGAAGCAGAATTTACGAAAGTGAATACAGCTTTCACCGACACAAACAGCGTTTTAAGAAGCAATGATATTTTCAAGCTGTAATAAAGCTGCAGGAAGAAAACGGCAAGCGGCAACAACATCTGTTGGAGCTTATAATGCGAACCGGCCTTGACCGATATCCAAAAACGCCAAGAGAATTAATTAAGCCAGAGGTCTACGATGAATCGTCATCAATGAGTACTCAGGCCTGGCTTAACTTCTATGAGTATGCGTGCGATCGAAATATTTGGCAAGACGATCGTGATAAAGTCATGAACATATCATTGTACTTGGGAGGCGTCGCGAAGATGTGGTATGAGGTACGAGCAACAGGAAAGGCAGGACATACTTGGGCGATTTGGAGGCAGAACTTTCTCTCAACGTTCTCTGAAAACAGGTTTCAAAGTTGGGACCGTACATTAGCCTTAAAATACCTTTCTGGTTCGGTTATGAACTACTTTTTTTGAAAAATGGAGGCTTTTGCATGCCGCAGATTCTGCTCTCTCCGACGCATCACTTGTGTGTCTGATCATATTGGGACTTCCTAAATGTATGCAGCACCATGTCCAGCTTGGAAGACCACAAACGCCCGAGGAGCTACTACAGATCATGAAGCTGTTGGTTCAACAGCCACAGTCTGCGGCGACAGCAGCGAACACGGCTGAAACGCTTCCAGCACCCGGATGGCGAGATAAGCTCAGCAAACCGGATTCATCTGCGGAATACAATCCAAGGCAGAAAAAGAAGCATACAATAGTCAAAGGAATGTCTGACGATATCTTGTCTCAAATACTAGAAACGATTTTTCTCACTGACCGCTCCAAGTTCGTGTACGTGCCTACGCAAGTTAATGGAAAGAACATGAAAGCGCTCGTTGATAGCGGAGCGTCTATTACTGTAATCAATAGAGACCGGATTATAGGCAAATGCCTATTTTGTTCCTTGCGTTCCTATTGTGCCACTTTGATATATGAGCACGAATTAGGGGTTAAGGACGGCTTTTATAGTGTTTTTATAGTGCCTATAAATGCCTATTTTTGGGGTTTGTGCCTAAATGTCTATAGGTGCCTATAAATGCCTATTTTCAAGAACGGTGCCCATATGAGCACTAATTAAACTCAAATTTTGCTTTCGAGTACAGTTTGAGACCGTAATTTATGTTACCGGGCAAAATTGACGTTTCGGAACTCTATGGGGTGCCACAACCTAGCTCCCTACTTCAACAAACTTCTGGTAAGCAACCGCTAGCAGTAGTGAAATGGGACGCGCCGGCCACTTTACCCCACCGCACTGACATGGAGCAAGCGGTTGGAGCAGGGGGAGGAGGAGGAGAGGAAAAGGCGCTATTTCTGCAACCCTAAATTGGAGCACGTCCCAGCGTATATAGTGCAATAAATGTGTCAAGAGGAGAAAAGAGGAGAGTGGCGTCCGTGGTGGAGGACGTGGCGGGCGGCTTTTACAGCCGGTTTTCCAGTCCAGTGTTCCCAAGGACTTAAAGACCCTCCTTCAAGACCTGGGTGTGGTGGAGGGCAGGGAACAGGAGGTGCCTCAGTGCAGCACCAGGAAGATGGAGAACGAATGCGAAACCATGCATGGATTGCTGTCAGGAGAATGTAGAGTGCAGGTAAAAAAAAATAGATGTGGACTTGGCTTTTGTTTCGTTTGTAATTTACTTCTTAAAGGGCGCTTCACCAGGTCACATAAGAACTTTTAGCTAAACACTGGAAGTTGGTGCGTGCCCAATGAAGAGCTTTGTACCGCAAGAACTTTATGACTGCTTCATTATGAGCCGCGAAAGCATGATGCTGGTAGGTGAGCTTGAAACCTTTGCCACTCACAAGCCTAATTTCTACCCTGCCCTCTTCGGTATCGGAGCAACTCGTAGCCGGATGATCACACTATGCAGACGCATCAACACGTCATGCGCACGCAAGGTTACATTGTGTGCGCATGACATGCCCAAGCCAGGTCGTGCACACAAGTGGTGTTGTATAGTTTCGGGGCTCTCTCTAGTGTACTGCCTGTTTCTGTGGGATGGATCCCTCTTTGCGCTTGGAGAGGCGGGAATGGATGATGTATCCTTACCACGACAGAGCGCGTCGCACCGTTGGAACTGCTGTAAGGGACGATCCATCAAAAGAACGCCAAGCGTTGTCAGGGCTGGCGCCGGCACGACGCGGCAACGGCGAGAACATGAACGCAAATGGTGGAGGCAGCTTAGTCTCGCATCGCGCTCGATTCTAAGTAAAAAAAATAAATAAAAACGCACACAGATTCTGTTTGTATGTTTTAATATTTCTACCACTTTCAGTCTTCTATTGAAGCAACAGATTGCACAAATTACACATGTCGCCTCGAATCGTTCTCGCAGTGTCACGTACTACTTTGATGTACGCAGGACCATTCCTTGTTGTACGTCACCTCCTCCATATTGCTGCGCGCGCCCGTGAGATCAAGGGCAAGCGGCGTTTAGTCTGACATTTTACCTCTTTCCGGGGCGCGTAGCGTTGCAAATCTTGGCAGACGTGATCGTTAGTGCCCAGTGCATGCATTACACTTGCCAGCTCGAAATGCTCAAACCTGGTAACGGACCCTTGAAGGCGTTCACAGGCAGAGGATAAATTGACCCTGCGCGATTAGACCCGGCCAATACGAAGCTAAAATACCCTTCTTGCCTTTTAGCGGTGTGGCTATTGGCTCCTGGGCTGCCCTTCGCAGCCATGCAGAAAAAGAAAGAAACCAAGGAGCGTGTTTATTCGAAGGCAGACACTCAACTCACCAATGCTGGACAATAAAAGAAGAGACCGTGTTCTGGAAACCGTGCGGGAAAACGGACAATATCATGGCTAGTTAAACCATTGACGCCTTTGTGCCATCATAAACTGTAAGATTTGTTTGCTTTCCCGTCGTAGACACAGGTCGTACAAGTCTTTCTTCGAAAATTTGAGTTTTTGTAAATATTTATTGCGCCTATATTTACGATTTAGGGGGGCCTAAAACTGTGTTTTGTCTGCCTGTTTTTGGCGCCTAAAACGCAATTGTTTAGTGCCTAAAAATCCTGCCTCTAGTAATCAACAAGAGCGTGATTCCCGAGTTGAATGTAAGAAAGGATTCTCCTGTCATCGTACACGGGTATGATGGAAAGGAACAAGTGCATGATGAATGGGCAGACATCCTTATTGCGTGTCAAGGCAAGAGCACCATTGTAAAAGCACTGGTCCTTCACGGTGTCAAATATGAGCTTCTCATGTCCCGTCCAGTTATGCAGGAACTACGTTTGAATCTATACTGCGATGGGCAAGTTACCACGCAAGATGACCGTCAGCTGGCCACCTTCACAGCCGTCGGCGATCATCCCCGTAAGCCCACTGCCGCAGAAGACGTCATTCGCATGTATCCTGAATCGCTTTGCATAGGCGGATACCCAACAGCGACCTCAAAGTTTCAAGTTCCATTTGAACTGCGAGATACAACAGTGGTGAAGCGAAAGGCCTATAACATGTCGAGAGAAAAGAAGGTTTCGCTGAAGGGAGAGCTACAGAAAATGCTTGACGCCGGCGTCATACGGCCTTCTACGTCTCCTTTTGCTTCGCCAATAACCATCGCACCTGAAGAGGACGGACCATTTCGTCTCTGCACCGACTATAGACAGATAAACAAACAAACTGACCTTTTCCTTTTTCCGATGCCGCATATTGACGAAATCATTAATGACACCAGAGGCTGCAAAGTTTTCTCTCGTCTCGACCTTTGCAAAGGCTTCTGGCAAGTGCCTCTGCAAGAAGAGACAAAGAAGTTCTCCGCGTTCATTACACCGTTCGACGTGTATGAATAGAACCGACTTCCATTTGGCTGCAAAAATTCTCCCGCCTGGTTTCAGAAGATGATGAACAGTGTTTTGAAGCCACACTTGGGAATCTTCTGTAACGTGTACATTGATGACATTCTCGTGTACTCGCGGTCAGAAGAGGAGCACTCTGAACACCTTGGAAAAGTGCTACAAGCTCTTGGTGACGCGGACCTAAAGATATATGAGAAGAAGAGTGAATTCTTCAAGTCAAAAGTCGTTTTCCTTGGGAGAGTGTTCGACGGAACTACCAAGAGTACTAAACAGGAGTCCGTCCAAAGGATCACGACGCTTACGAAGCCACATGATATCCACTCACTCAGAGTTTTTCTAGGACTCGCAGGCCACTTCAGGGGTTTTATTAAAGGTTTCTCAAAGATGACAAAGTGCTTGACGAAGCTCACGAAGAAAGACGTGCCCTTTGTCTGGACCAAGGAATGCGAAAGGGCTTATCAAGAACTTGTACAACGCATTTCGTCGGACCCTATGCTTACCTTACCAGACTACAGCTGACCTTTTGAGATGAATATAAACGCTTCAAATTATGGCACAGGGGCTGTTCTTTACCAAAGAGACGTCAGTTCTCCGCCAGCTCAGCAGCTGAGGGTTAGAGGATACTACCCCTACACCTTCAACTGAACTCGGCAAAATTATTACAACTGAGAAGGAGGCTCTTGCAGTTTTAATGGCGGTCCGCTACTTCCGATCATATATCGACGGGCGAAAGTTTGCATTGTACACTGACCATCAAGCACTAATGCACCTTTTGAATATGTCAGAGCCTAGAGGGAAATTGGCCAGATGGGTCAATGAACTTCAGCAGTACGACTTTGACGTCTTCCATCGTGCAGGTAGTCATCTCACAGACGCAGATGCCTTGTCTCGATTAGCAATCGAGGTCCCACATGGAACTGTAAACTTAACGAGATTATGGGAAGGTTATGAAAGTCTTCACTTCAAGGACGGCAAATTCACTGTTCCAGAGACCCTAATTCCAAAAGTTCTTCACTTGTACCACGATAGCCCGGAATCAGGTGGTCATGATGGCTTCTGGCGAACCTATAACAAAATTTTCAGACGCTACACATGGAAAAATATGAAAAAAGACATCGAAGAATACGTTAAGTCGTGCCACTTGTGTCAGTTGAACAAAGCCAAAGACCGACCTCGACCCGGCGAACTCGTTTTGCCAAACCACTCGGACAAACCATTTGAAGTCGTGCACGTGGACTTTGCGGAATTGAAGAAGAAGAGTGCAGGAGTTCGCAGGACACAGTCTTTCCTGATTGCCATAGATCAGTGCACCAGGATGGTGGCGACGCGACCCGGCTGAGAAGATGCAAACAGCGTCATGGCTTTGCTTGACCGAGCGATATTCTCAGAGCTCAAAGTGGTGATCTCTGACAATGGACCGGCATTCTTGAGCAAGAAGCTGCAGCAGTGGGCAGACAGCCGTGGTGTTATGCTACGCACACCAACGCACACAAAAAGCTTGGAATGTTCACTAGCTGCCAAATGCGGACGAACGTGCCCATCTGATAGTCAAGTAAATGTGACGTCCTTTTGCAAAAAAAAAAACAAAGAAAAAAAACACACACGCGAAAATCTCCAACTTCCAGGACTCAAAATGACATTGTACTTCTTCAAGAACGAAAAGTCCTCGAGTTTCCCTTGTGATACTTGATTTTGCAAGACCGAACATGTGCATGCGCTTTTTTTGCAGACGTCCCATTATTCTAGAGACTTGCCTAGTATAATGCACCTTTTCTGCATAATCTTGATACAATAACTTTGTATATGTAGTAGACTGCTTTTCATAAATTGTCATGCACTGATGCAACCAGCAACCGACACAGGATATCGCAGCCACAGTTGGTTTTTTTCTCTGTGTTACTTGGACTAACTGTGCGAGTAGTGGACACAACGCGATATACATGCCGGTGTCACACGGACACTTTTGATCGCGATCAGGGCGTCTGCGCAAAACTCGATCCGGATTAGGCTGTACCGCGCAGCAGCGACAAACTTGTTGATGGCGATCAAAAGTGCTCGAGTGTCACCGGCATTAGTCGCTGCAACACGGTCCAAACTAATCCGGATCAAATACGGTGCAGCCGTCAACCAATTGCGATCAGACCGCAATCGGTCCTGATCGCACTTAAATATGACCACATGCAGCAAGTACCCGAGTGGCGCCGATGTTAGCTTTCCAAATCGTCAGTAGAGCGCGTCAGTGACCACCATCTCATTCAGAACTAACGCCTGCACGAAATAGCCAGCACTCGCGCATGATCACATCGACGCGGGATATTGGTCATTCCATTCAACACTACCGCTTGCACGAAACAGCCAACACTCACGTATCATCTCATATTGCAATCATACAAGGTGCCGCACAACACACACAAAACAGCCAGCACTCGTGCATGATCACATCGACGTGGGCACCGCTTGCACAAAACAGCCAACAATCGCGTATCATCCAGCGTGCACACATCACACACACAGACCCTTAAGTGCTCTTCTCGCCGCCGGCCGTGCCGCTCGCTATCATACAAACCGCCGCACAGCACACACAAAACACGTCAGTACTCGTGCGCGATCACATACACAGGGGATGTTGGTCATTCAACACTAGCGCTTGCACGAAACAGCCAGCACTTCATGTATCGTCTTTTAGCAAGTTACGGATATACGGTACGCACATACGGTACGGTATTAGGGTCTTTTAGCAACTTACGGAAATACGGTACGCAAATACGGTAAGCCAGTACGGCAGCACTCCTCCTTTCCCGCTCGTTGTGCGTTTGCCGTTCGCCGTTCCAGTGACAGTCCGTCCCCCCGAAAGACTGGTGTTTCGTTAACAATGCGTAGACTGACAGGCAACAATGAAGCTTGACAGCCCCACAGTAATTTTTGGAAAAGCTTTTGTTGTGTTGGGGCGCCTTCGCCGGCAAAAGGTCGACGACCGGGAAAGGAGGAGCGCTACGGTAATACCGTACCGTATATGCGTACCGTATTTCCGTAACTTGCTAAAAGACCCTAATATTAGGGTCTTTTAGCAACTTACGGAAATACGGTACGCAAATACGGTAAGGCAGTGGCAGCACTCCTCCTTTCCCGCTCGTTGTGCGTTTGCCGTTCGCCGTTCCAGTGACAGTCCGTCCCCGAAAGACTGGTGTTTCGTTAACAATGCGTAGACTGACAGGCAACAATGAAGCTTGACAGCCCCACAGTAATTTTTGGAAAAGCTTTTTGTTGTGTTGGGGCGCCTTCGCCGGCAAAAGGTCGACGACCGGGAAAGGAGGAGCGCTACGGTAATACCGTACCGTATATGCGTACCGTATTTCCGTAACTTGCTAAAAGACCCTATTACCGTAGCGCTCCTCCTTTCCCGGTCGTCGATCTTTTGCCGGCGAAGGCGCCCCAGCACAACAAAAGCCTTTGCAAAAATTACTGTGGGGCTGGCAAGCTTCATTGTTGCCAGTCGGTCTACGCATTGTTAACGAGACACCAGTCTTTCGGGGGACGGACGGTCACTGGAACGGGGAACGGCAAACGCACAACGAGCGGCAAAGGAGGAGTGCTGCCATACTGTCTTACCGTATTTGCGTACCGTACTTCCCTAACTTGCTAAAAGACCCTAATATTGCAATCATACAAACCCGCCGCACAACTCTCACAGCCAGCGCATTGCGAGCCCAACCTCAGCACAGCGCTAGGGACTAAAACAGCTAGGGACGTCCGCGCACTTTGGTGCCTAGGCAGCGCGCGGTCGTCAGAAAAGCACCTAGCGCGCGGGCGCTCGTATTAGTTCGCGCCGTGACTCGCCGCGGCGCTGCAGTCACCGGCTGGAGTTGGGAGGGATTGTAAAGGCGCATTGGGGGCAGGGTGCTCGCAGTGACGTCGCACTGTTTGCAAACAGGGAGAGGTCTATAGCAAGTGTTGCTGAACTGCTCCACAATGCAAAAGCAGGCACCGACTTTACAGACAAATAAACACACACTTATTGGAAGCTTCCTCCATGCTGGCACACAACTATTAAATCATGCAAATAATAAGAGCTCTAGGTGTGCACAACTTTCTCTTGTTTTGCACAGAGATTACCTAACAGTGCACCTGCGTGTTTTATTCAGAATGTACCAGATATGTCTACAATTACCTGTGGCAGCACTGGACAGAGAATATCTTGCAATAATGAAACAATGGCATCACCTGTGACGGTAATGGCAAAACAGGATAGTGGAGGTTTTCTTTAAAGGGGCCCAGCAACACTTTTCGAAGAAATCATCAAATGGCTTCATTAAAAGAGCTGATTGCCTCACAAGTCGACTGCCACAAAAATGTTTAGAGTCTGTCAAGTACGATTGGGGTTGCAAGGATTTGTCACATGCTTCAAGCGCTTTCCATTTTTTTTTGTACTAGCGAGCATACTGAAAGCTATGCACAGAGGGGGGATGACAAAGAAATCTATGCTTTCAGCCGGTGTCACCGTAGTGCACTAAGATCTTGCTCCGGCTGATGCTATCATGCCGCAAGTGCTTATCATCTACCACTCATGCCTGGCACTCGGAGAAGCACACACGGTCCGATGGCCAAGCCAGGCCAAGATTCAAGCACTACGGCGATGTCGGCTGAAAGCACAGATTCGCCAAACGAGAGACCAGGCATGTCGGCGTTTGACTGGGCCAAAAGCCACACTTTCCGCTGTTCGCGTTTCTTTCCATCATGAGAGTACCTCAAAGATCACATTGCCATCACACAAATGGCTGATTGCCGACAAGCCTACGATTGAGAGAGAATCGGTTATTGAAAAACGGTGCACACAAATACGCATGCGACTGGTGCACCTTTGGGGGGCTTCATTCGTGTACACCTGCATTTCTGCACACTCGCAGGTGCCAGGTTTTATAGCAAACTATGCCGCCGCCACTGAAATGTGCAACTACGCATAAAAGAAAAGAAAACAGAAGGCAAGTGCCAGTCAAATGCGCGTCGCCTGAAATATCTCTGAAGAAAAATTGGGAGATTCCCATCACAAACTTCTATTTCTGTGCTCCCAGGAGATGCTCATTATGTGGATTCGGTTTCGTCCTCTGAATTCCAGAACCATATCTCATCGATTATTCCTTGTGTCAATATCATAGAAGGCACTGAGATTAAAACCTCAGTTGAAAGTAGCGCTTGTCCTGTGTTCTTCGATCGTGTTTCGTGTCCTTGGCGCTTACAGAAACTATGGATCAATATCTTAATTCCAGACTGCCTCTTCCCCTTTGTTTTTCTGGCTGCTTTTGCACTGTTTCCCCCACGACTACAGTGTAGTGGGTACGAGTCTTTGGCACTGCTAATTCAACAACCTTGCATGGTTGGTCTACTTCATTGTCACGGCTGGGGGCGTAAAACTTTGGGTTTATGCCTTTTATTTATCTTCATCACGAGGCTTCCTGCTTCTTTTGCTGATACTACAGAATTCTTCCATATGTTGCCGGCAATGCCTTTGTAAATTAGAACACCCCCCCACCCGCAAATCTGCAGTAGTGTGTGTGCCAAAAAATACCGCGCATGCTTCCCTTATTCTTCTAACCTCACTAAAGCCAACGATATCCCAGTGAAGGTTTCCCAACTCCTTTAGTAGTACACAGCTAGTCTAGCTTCGCTTGACAGGTTCCTCGTGTTGAATGTTCCCAGGTCCAGCCTCGTTAATTGGTGTCAACGTGGTCTCGAATCCGCAGCTATCATATTTCGCAGTCATGACAATCGTTTAGATTGAATTTCGACAGCTTCAGAAGAAGAAATTCTACACAGGCTGAAACATTATCCACACCCTACGTGATTAGTCGGGTGAAATACAAAGCCAGTTTTACGTAATACCTTTACGTAAACTGTTGCAGTACACAGAATCCACTGTCAACCGCGTAAACAGGTGACTGTTCACACCGTTCACACTGCGAAGGTTTGACACGCTACTTCTATGTAACCACTGCTTCGTATCATGTCGGCAAAGACGTTGTTTTTATAGTGCCATCATGGGAACGCTTTGTGTATGGGAAATACGCGGGTGAAATGACCCTCTGTAAAGCAGACAAGGCACATCCATTTCATGGTGAACGTCGCTACAGACAAACAAGAGCGCACACAGCGAAACGCCGACAGCAGCAGTCGCCGGGCTATTCGAAAGCCCCGCCTCTCACTGTAGCATCCAGGCCATCCAGGCTTTTTAGCACAAGCTCACCGCACAAGGGGCGCCAGTACGGAAGAGGCACGCAGAGAACTTCCGTTGCCACAGCACTGCAATCGCTGCACCACTGCTTCTCGCTTTTGTTCGCTCGAGGCGAAGTGCGCTCGCAGATTCAAGGCAGTCGGTAGTTGCATGCACCAGGAGCACACCACTGACACCAGCGAACACGAAAGCACAAAAGTGTCACGACTCGACGCCGAGAACGCCTCTCGCAAGTCGCAACTCCACGAAAAAACATGAGTAGGTCAACACACGATCGTTTCGCGCCGACGGCTGATTCTAAATACCATGGTAAATACGGCTTCCGAGATCGTCGACATATCTCCAGCCGGTGTTACTCTAGCCTGCTAATCTTGTTCTTCAGCTCAGTTATTATGAGCTAAAGTTACTTCTACTATTGTCTGTAATAATCAATAAACACAATCAATACGAAATACATATTTATAGAGAAAATAGTTATAATGTAGCATTTGTTCCTTCAATGCCTGTCTGGGGGTGTAGCTCAGATGGTAGAGCGCTCGCTTAGCATGCGAGAGGTACGGGGATCGATACCCCGCACCTCCACTACTTTTTTTTCATTTTTTTTTAATATAGATATTGCAACACATGTATTGGTCATACCCACGCTACCAGAACCATTGCGGATGACAGAGGTGCCAGACACGGTACATAAGGAAACAACCAAAACACTGCAGTGATTCATGAAAACAATAAAACACAATGTAAAACACAAAAGTTTGCTTTTATTCATCTTTAGCTGTTGAGCCATCAAAAACAATCAAAGCAACAGAAGCGTGCAAACAATTCCTGTTTATACAATGTCAGCTAAACTTTTGCAGAAAAAGGCAGTGGGAAGGAAAGAAATTCTGGGGAAAATTGTTTTTGATTGCATAGATATATTTATGAGAGTGACCAACAAGGTGCAATATAAAATGTGGTCTTCATTTTAAGAGTTGCATGCGCAGTATAGGATGATAATAGAACCAGTAAATGAGCGCTAGACAAGTCCAAAGTAATACACAGCAAATTTAGGAACACATATAAGATTAAATTTCATTGATGTAACAGAAATGATGGCAGTTCTATAGGAGACGATGAAATGAGTGATATCGCGCCATGTTATTTTGTATGACTCTTATAAGGTTGTCATATATATTAGGCTATCCTGGCCCGGATCCCACACAGTATAGCATTCTGATTTAGGACCTGCATATTGGAGTTTTGCAGGGTAGGTGTTTTAGGTCAGATGATGCACTAGACGAGTTGCAATACCATAGATATGGTTAGCTTATTTAATAACATGTATTTGGTGTCAATTGATCATGACGGGTTTGTAGCTATGGACGCTGGTGGTACGTTTGTATAGCCACAATGTTAGACAGCTATGTGCAGAGAGCAGGGGTTCCAATTATGATGTCAAGCGTTTGGAACATGTGATGACCCTGTTCTGCTAATTAGAGGCATGCATTGTCAATCTTCCATCGTATGTGAATATTATACGAATTAGTGGAGGAACATATATTGCAAAAAAAACCGGCAGATCTCACGCATTGTGCGAATCAATGTAATGCGAAGCAGCCAGCAAGGAGCAAATCATGCTGTACATGACATGCACGTCATGATTTTCATGTTGCCACCTCGCCTCATGTTCGTCATACAGTAACGTCACGCAATACCAATTTTGGTGCATATCAAGCTAGCGAAACGGCGGCGAGCCCATCATGAGCGTGGTAAGCAAGTCATGCTGTACATGACATGTCATGATTTCCATGTTACGACTTGTCATTTATGTTCGTCATAGAGTCACGTCACGCAATACCAAATTTGGTGTATATCAAGCTAGCGAAACGGCCATGAGCGTTGCATGAGCGCATGAAAATCATGTTGTACATGACATGTACATCATGCACGTCATGATTTTCATGTTGCCACCTGCCTCTCATGTTCGTCATACAGTAACGTCACGCAATACCAATTTTGGTGTATATCAAGCTAGCGAAACGGCGGCGAGCCCATCATGAGCGTGGTAAGCAAGTCATGCTGTACATGACATGTCATGATTTCCATGTTACGACTTGTCATTTATGTTCGTCATAGAGTCACGTCACGCAATACCAAATTTGGTGTATATCAAGCTAGCGAAACGGCCATGAGCGTTGCATGAGCGTGGCATGAAAATCATGTTGTACATGACATGTACATCATGATTTTCATATTATCACCTGTCATTTATGTTGGTCATGCAGAAATGTCTCATCATAGCAATTTTTGGATATGTCAAGTTAAGGAAACGGCTGCAGGAGCACTACAGCGATGGCGTGTAAATCATACCATTCAAGACAAGTTAGTCTTGATTTTCAGGATATGACCAGTCATTGATGTTCATCATACAGTCATGGCATGCCATACCAATATTGGTATAAATCCCATTAACAGTACGGTCTGGAGAGCACAAAGTCGTAGGCAGCTAGATAGATAGATATGCTCTAAGTCGCCGAAGTTCGCTAAGGAACTCTTCTGACTGCTCACCACGCCTACTCTAGTGGGCTCACTTTCATCATCTCGGTGAAGCACCGCAGGATCGAATCACGACCATCAATCTAGAAGTGATGAAGTACATTCACCACTAGCTCTGTTAACTATACAAGAAATGCTTTGCTCAATGCCAGACAGTGGTATTGGCAGCCCAAAATCTTAACATGATTGCAAGAAATAATCGAGAAAACACAGTGGCGTAGCCAGGGCATGGCACTCTGGGCCCGTGCACCCCCCCGAAATTTTTTTCGGCATGGCATACAGAGTGAGAAATGGCAATTGCAAGCGGGTGCCACCTTCGAAATCAAGAAGGTGCCCCTCTCCCCCCCCGAAAAAAAATTTCTGGCTACACCCCTGAGAAAACAATATATTCAGTGTGGCTAAAATGTACAACTATTTTCAATAAATTGGTACCTCGAACAGGTGAGGCACCCTATCTTTACCCGCATATAGTAAGTGATAATATAGCCCTTGACTTCAACAAGAAACCTATACATAAGCTCAGCCAAGCCATGCTTCCTCCCTTGGCAGAAATTTCGTTTCTTTCTGTAGGCTTACTAATTAGTAAAACAATGTTACAGGCCTCATGACAACACATGCAAATGCCTTAGACATAAGCATTCAAGTGGAAGCAATATTTAGAAACTTGTCAAGCATTTAATAGACATATGTGCATGACTCACTAAAAAATTTCTGCCTAAACTCTGCATCACACTCAAAACAACACTAACTTGCAGTTCACTGAACAGCCAGCTTTCTTCCAACACTCACTAAATATATGTTTATTCAAACTCATTAAATATATCTACATATATCCAGATAACCAGGGTTCGTGCAGGGGGGGGGGAACTTCCCACTCCCCCTGAAATTTGTGCCTGCCCCTCCTTTGCCCCTCTAAGAGCGAGCATATTCAGAACACAATGCATACATTCCCTGCCCCGCCAGGAAAGAAATCCTGTTGCCGCTCCTGTACCCAATGTGTCATCAGCCGGTGTACCACCTGCATACAAGGTTCGGTTCTCATGCACCTTTTCGTCGTACACATTAACGCACCCAGACGTTTTTCAGTTTCCACTAAGATATTATGTCCACGCAGATATAATCATTCATTTTGCATGCTACAATCACAAATCCTGATGACGACAATTTAACAATTGTTTTTCTGATTTCTGCAGATGGTATATAAAAAAGGAAATATAAATACAAATATTATTCGAATGGTTAATTCTTCAAAAAAATTCACCTCTCTCTTTGTCAAGCTTATGCTATGGAACTGCTACGTTAGAGTTGGTAGCGGTCCACAAATAATTTACTGCCTTGTGATTAAAAATTTCATTACCAATATGTACATGCATGCATGCATGCATAAACACACATACAAATTGCATATAACAAGTGTCCAAATAAACTGGGCTACTCCACTAGCTGTTTGAATATTGCGCCATATAGTACATACATATAAAGTCCTCATCAGACTGTTAATAAAGCATTCTGCTCTACGGTATGGAATCCATACCCATGCATATATCATTAAATTATATTGGTCCTAAAAGACACAATTGCTCGCTTTATTTCTCCATTTCTTGTCCAGAACGTCCGTCTTTTTTCCCACATAATTTAAATCACACCATTTTCTGAGCAGTGAGAAGAAATTTTAAGGGACCTCTCATTGAAGCGTAGCTTTGTTTTTTGTACCACTGACCTTCAGAACCGAAAAGCAATATCACTGCAGCCTTCACAGCAGTAGCGTAGCAAGAAATTTTTTTTCGGGGGGGGGGGGGGGGGGTTAAACCATATACTTTATGTGTGTTCGTGCGTGCGTTTGTATGTGTCCGTGTATATATACGCAAGCAAAATTGAAAAATTTCGGGGGGGGGGGGGGTTGAACCCCCCCAACCCCCTCCCCCTTGACTACGCCACTGCCTCAGGTGGAGGTCACGTGCGAGCAATAGACGCTTTGGTCACGTGGTTTCGGTTGGGACTCTGACGTACGCTGCCCCTGCCACTCGCTGTGTGGACCCAGGCTGCGTCCGATGTTCTTCTCGCCAATGCCTTTGTTCTCGCCCACAGGTTCAGAGAAGGGACGAAAGCATTCAGGCACAGCACGCCGCAGTTGATGAAGCGAGCCACATAGAACACGTGGAGAGACGCGTGGCCTCTGCGCCATGCTGAGTCATGTCATGTCATGCCAGCACTTGTCTCGCCAAAAAAGTGCGTTGTAAAGAGAGCCAATTCAGCGAAGGTCATCAAACATCCAATATCAAAGGGCCTGTAGACAGGACCACCAGCGGCGGAGCAGTAGCAGCAGCAAGCCCGTATGACAGGGGGCCAACGGAGAGGCACACTGAAAGTCGCGTGCCGATTCGGCGAAGTCATGGCATATTCAAACGACGCGCTTAACCGCAAAAAGTGCATGACGCCACTTTCGTGCGGCGCAGGAGCCGTTTCCGTTACGTGTGGGAGCGGCTCGCGCCGCGCGGCGCAGCACGTGTAATTGGATGACTAAAACCTAACAGAGTAAATGAATAGTTTCAAATCTCATCTTTTGCTTGTCAAGTTGAAGACCGCCTCTGTCGACCCGTGCCCGTTTCAAACGAGACGGCTCTATAGACATCGACATCTTCAAATCAAATATGTCGCTCTCGTAGTCGTCGTTACACTACAGTGTACACTGTAGTTACACTGTATCGTCGTCTAAAGTAATAAGCGGGACAGTTAGAGCCTGGGTCTAAATTAGAGCGACCTAGAACTCTTTAACTAAAGTGGTTATAGTGCTGAGCAGGCAGTGCCTGACAAGCTGATTGGCTTCAAACGTTTATGCACGGGCACCAAGGACGACGGAGAGCCATGACAGTGAGGTCAGAACGTGTGGGCGCCGGCAGACTCAGCTAGTGCACAGCGATCCACTTCAGTGGAACAGGCGGTGAACGTCAGCGCCAGCGACTCCCATTACAAGCTTAAGCCTTTTTTTTCTCTCAATAACTTCTACTCCATTATTCGGGATGGCACCTAGCTGTAGACATCGACAGACTGTGCTTCTACCTCTCCGGCATGCAAGCTCATCACCTGTATCGCCTGATCGACGAAAATCTGGCCACCGTTCCTGAGATCAGGGAAGTGCCCGTGCTAGAGGCTCGAGTGTATTGCCGATATCCAAGACCCGAAAGAAACATCTGCCCTGCTTATGTGTGATATACTTGGGTCTTATGATGAAAAATGAAATTGGTTCCTGGGTTCTTTATCACCTCATTCGCTGAAGGTGTGGCCGAGGATATTCCTCTGGATATTTATCTTAGTAACCTGGACCCTGGATATGTAGGGAATAGGCTTGTGCGAATATTCGAGCACATTGAATATTCGAACGAATGTTAACGTATTCGAATTCGCTTCGATTTGAATCCCGCATGTAACCCCCTGTAAAGGTGGTTTCACTGCAGTGGAGGGGTGCTATGCCGTGAATACACCGTTCCAGGGAAAATCCGCATTGCCGCAAAGCTCTACTTCAAGGTGAAATGAACATATTCCCATTGCATAAATTCTTCCTTTTTTAAGTACAAAAGCTTGTTATACCGGCGTATATTCTTTATAGTAAATTTTAAAACATAACATGTTTTACAGGTAGGTTATAACTTTCATTCTTTTGAAAGTCAAATCCTGCTGCTATTCAAAGTTGCTTCCACTTCGCTTTGAACCATTTGCACAGGCCTTGTTTTGAATCTTAAAGAATAGTGTGCAGGTTAGTTGGGTCATGACAAATATGCTCATTTTTCTTTATAATATGTGATATATACTATTCGAATTTGATTAGAAATTATTCGAACCAAATCACTATTCGCTTCGAACCTAAAATTCACTATTCGCACAAGCCTAGTAAGGGAAGTAGTTCGATGATTGTTAGAAACAAATAACCATTTGTGTGCATTGGTCCCCGAAAGCGACGACCCAAGTGCAGGCCATGGAGTCCACTGCTTCTGCTTGTGGAAGTTGCCAGCGTGCGTTGCAGTGTATAGACTCCCAGAGATGTATACGGATGGGGACAAACAAGTTTTCAAGATGCTCAACGGGGATCCTAAAGACTTGGAATTGGGCCGTTACCACGACCTGCTTATGTGGGATTTATTTTGGTGCATCGGGCGGTCACCAGTTTGGTGCCACCTTGTAGGATTACAGAGCTCTCCACTTTGTTGTGTCGGCACAGCCAGCTTGACACAACCCCGATACTTGAAGCCATGTGGTGAATGAAATGACGCTGCAATGACCATAACTACGACAGAGCTAGGCCAAGGTAACACTGGCATCAGCTGGGTGTCCAATTGTTCTTCCACAAAATGACAGCACTGTGAAAAAACTGGCTGAGGAACTAGTCGTTCTCTCAGAGCAGCAAGGAAGCCTTGTACAGTGCATCCTGAGGTTAAATTTGCAAGATAAGCGTTGACAGACTGTCACCTCAAGAAACACCTAAAAGCTGTATGGGGGTTGCCTGGCGGGGTGTAGCATGAAATGTGTGACATGGCCTAAGATTGCACAGCACAAATTTTTCTAAACGTACGTGCCATCAGCGTTCTTACACATTAGGTTGACGGTAAGAGGGCCTGCATACCTAAAACTTTTGCCAAGTAACCTTCCAGCATGTGCGATATTGCTATGCTTGAGAGCACGAGGGTGTTTCCTGTCACCTGTCTCCTCGAGCACCATTTTCTGCCAAAGTTGCCAGCTCTTTGCCCTGCGCAGCACCTTCATTCTTGTCCTCCTCAATGTTTATATCGTGAGCGCACTGTGTGGCACCTGAAGCAGACACAATTAAGGCAGGCGATATGTACAGTAATGCCATATTGTGTATTGTGCATACATGCTACTGTACTGCCTTTCGTCCTGCAGTGGACTAAAACAGGCTGAGAATTATGAATGACATGCTACTTCCCCGCAGAGCTAAGTGGCCTGGTTGATACACCAAAATTCATGAAACTGTCATCGCTTCATCTGTGAGGTAAGCGGGCAGCACCTTCTAATCACTGTGCCATTTGTGTGGCTACCTGGTATGGTGCCTGCTTAATCAATGGGCAGGATTGTATTGGCGCAAGTCGCTGTGAACTGTCATGCACTCTCGGTGCATGTGCAGACATTCTCTTGATCCTGTGAACAGGAGTAAAATATCTTGGCGCATGCGGCAGCATCCTCTCACTTTGTTCACTCAATTGAGCCCAGTGCACTTTCTGCGCCACATGCAACGTCAACTGTACTCTGTGCATATGTCGTTACTGCACTCTGTGCATATTAACAAATGCTGTAACATCACCTGTGAGTAATCTCCCTTATGTGACAATGCCACTCTTCGCAGGGGCGTAGCCAGAAATTTTTTTTCGGGGGGGGTTCAACCATACTTTATGTATGTTCGTGTGTGCGTTTGTATGTGTACGTGTATATATACGAAAGCAAAATTGAAAAATTTCGGGGGGGGTTTGAACCCCCCCCCCTTGGCTACGCCACTGACTCTTCGCCATCCAACAGAAGTGTGTGGGACCGTACTTCAAAACTGTTTGTTCCATGCTAATGTGAGAAGAAAGTATAAATGAAACATGTACGCTTCATATATTTGTGATTATCAAGCTGTTTTAAAACCATACGAGCAAGCCCAAACAGCTGCGAGGGGCAGCTGTAGCGCAAAACAGTTTTTGTTGACTTCATTGCAACTTTTGTGGCTACCATAACACAATGCCTTTCTTATTATATTACATAGGGATCTGTAAGAATTATGTGGGAAACTTATGCGTTGATAAATTGTTGAACACGGGCTGTTGCTGGAGCCAGTGTTTTGACCAGTGGACTAGTCTTCGTCGAAAGCAACATGTTGCTGCCTTGACAAAGACAAGTCCACTTGTCGGAACGTTGGCTTCAGCGACACACCATGTCCAAGAATTTTTCGTCACTTCAGGCTGTCCATGTCCCCGCAGCATCTGTCTTGTCATATATCGTGAATACTGACTCGAACCAGCAACTTAACAAATTGGTTGGGTCTCGAACCCACAACTTCCGAAGTGTGTGGGGACCTGAACCCCAACCTTTCCAATTGTGTAAGGTATCAAACCCCTTACCTCCACATTTTACAGGGACTCGAACCCTTAACCTCCATATTTTATAGGGACTCGAACCACAAACGTTCCAAGCACATGCTGCCATCCCTCATAATCATATCCTGGATTTGGGATGTAAAACCCCACAGTTAGAATGTCTGTGGCAGAATTGCAAGTTTTCAGTTGCCTTAACAACTTTGGCCATTTTGAAGTCAGTGACCTTTCTAGAGAGATATATTACCAGTAACTTCCTCTATTGGCATTGCTTATTGTCTTGGCTAGGTTCCATGCCCCATACTTATACTATTCAATCTTTCTCATCATCATTTCAGTTGTGCTACTTGAAAAGGCCTCTCAAACATTCTTTTTTTAATTTGTGTAAGCTTTCAGGTTACTTTATCAATCATTCAAGCCATAATTGAAAGAAGCAGTCACACAAAAAATTTTACGTCATCGCTGGAAATGTCGTTAGGCTAGAGCATGTGACTGTTAAATATTTCAAGAGGCTTTTTATTGCAGAGAATTACTTAGCGCAAGATAAAACGCAGAACACAAGAAATCCAAAAAAATGACAGGAAGGGGAAGATGGAAGCTTGCGATGAAAAAAATCTGTAAATAGGGGTAGTGTGCTCGAGCTGACATTTCAACAAGTAGACTTGTCTTCTTCATGGCTAGAACTAATTTCCTTAGCGCTAGCGTGTATATGCTTCGTACCCTTTCCTCCACCCTAACAAAGGAGGTGGAGAGGGCAACTGTGGATATGGGGGGTGCGGGAGTGCTGCAATAGGAATTTTAAGGACATGTTAGTGCATACAAAAGTAAACCTGCATTCTACTGCCCACATATATAACACCTTGCTCTCGACCAAGGTGCAAGACTTGCAAACACCTTCAAGATGACGTGATAGTTAGAAGCACCGCAAGTGATTATGTCCATATCATATAAAATCTAGTTTTACCTGCACTAGTTCAAACGTTATCTACATGATCAAATGTTCATATTGTCACCAACGGTACATTGGCGAAACGGGACAGCCTATTAATGTTAGATTAAACGGTCATCGTGCGGACACGGCCAAAGAAATTACTGAAAGCAGTGGCACAGCATTTTAATGTAGCAAGACACAACTTCGACGATTTCAAACTTTACATACTTCAGTCAAACTTACGGTCTGCAAGAGACAAAAAATATACAGAGTCATACCTTATTCACATGTTCAATACACTCCAGCCAACAGGTATAAACGTTGCTAAAGGGGCTCTTGAATCTATTCGATTCGGTACATACACAAAGAAAACCAATGAGAGTTAAGCCCTCCTTCTAGGAATTTCAAACCTACCATTGTTAAGTAGTGCTTCTTTTGAGAAGCGGTATTCAGCAATACGTATACACCCCCCCCCCCTGCTTTTTTTTCCTTTTAGTTTTATTCACGGAACACCTGTTCCCTCTTCACTCACACAATTCGTGACGGCATTTCCCCCGCACACACACACACCCCTCCTGCACCCCCGTATCCACAGTTGCCCTCTCCCCCCTTTGTTAGAATGGAGGAGTGGGTACGAAGTATATACACGCTAGCGCTAAGGAAATCAGTTCTAGCCTTGAAGAAGACAAGTCCACTTGTCCAAACTTTGGCTTGAGCCCACAACCCCTGTTTACAGATTTTTTCAGCACACAAGAAAGACACAAAGGTCCCTTGTGTGTCTTTCTTGTTTGCTGATAATCATGATGTAGCGCGAAAAGACAATACGGACACTGAGAACCACAAACCACAGGCGCTACCAACCACCTGTATTTTTGACACACTGTTGTTTTCTTGAGGCTTCTTCAGTTGTCTCAGCAAGATATCCAAGATGCTTCTCCAGGCACTCTTGGTGGTATCATGGATGAGGCGTCTTTCTTGTTTGCTGTGTTTTTTCTTGTGTTAAGTAATTCTCGTCAATATGCACAAACTAGGCCCTCAAAAAGTCTTTTTGTTGCACCCAGTTGCAGTTTCGGTTTCAGAGAGCACGAAGAGATACAGTACACAGTAGTGTGTGTAAACACTGGCTGGCTGCACGAGTGCACAAAACAGCGATGCATTCGCCACGCACGCTGCACATGGCATTGCATGCACGCGAGCACTGTGTTGACAATTATGGGAGAGAGAGCACACGCAAGGAGCATGGCAGCCATCACAAGGTCGTGATGCAGCTGGTTGTTGATTTAGAATACCAGAGAGCTGAGCTAGTTGGATACGTATTCATTATAAAACACAGGACGTGCAAACATGGGCACAAGAAAGAAGTCAGGACACCACAAATGCCGACTAACTACTGCAAAGATGCACAATGGCAGAAAAGAAAGAAGGCATGAAAATTCATCTGAGCATGCACAGGCAATAGGCGAACCTATCAACCCAGCACACGTGGGAGTCTGTGTGACAGACGGCATTTGATTTCCTCTTTATGCAAGTTAATCAAGTTGTGCGAGCCCTGTCATGTTCTTCTCTGTCCTGTCCTCATCAAATGTAGCACTACAATATTTTAATTAAGCAAGTTATGCGACTTAATGAGATTTGTCAAATAAAATGCAATCTAACAAACAGTTATCCTTGCCGCTTTGACGGCATTCAGGCACAACCTATTAAATCATTTGCAAGCTTAATTTGTACAGCGCTTTGTCCTGTAACTAATGCTGTGTTTTCTAGCGAAATATTTCAAGATAAAACGAAGATTGCCAAGGTCTCTGCATTGTATAAGGGTGGTGCT
Organism: Rhipicephalus appendiculatus; assembly: GCA_030522465.1. Classification (NCBI taxonomy): domain Eukaryota; kingdom Metazoa; phylum Arthropoda; class Arachnida; order Ixodida; family Ixodidae; genus Rhipicephalus; species Rhipicephalus appendiculatus. The sequence goes on along the minus strand of JALIZH010011715.1, from coordinate 16,291 downwards.
ATTGATTGCATCAGCTACTACTGACAAATTTTGTTATTGCCGGTTTTTTCCAAGGTAATTGGGAAGGCTCTAAACACCAGAATGACAAAGCACCTTCAGAAATTAACCTTAGTCTCAGTGAATCAGTATGGCTTTCAAAAAGATAAACCTACTGAGCTAGCTCTCCTGGATAGAAAATTGCTCATAACATGGAAAATCAGCTGTATGCATTAGGCGTATTTCTAGACTCCAGCAAAGCATTCGATTCTACTAAGCGCATTGTACTATTCTCAAAATTACTGTAATATGGAATTCGAGGCTGTGCACTTAATTTGCTGCAGAGCTACCTTCAAGATCACTCACAGTTCGTTGGCATTAATAACATCAAATCTTAATTGTCACACATAAATGGTGGTGTACCTCAGGTACACCACCATCAAGAGAATGTAAATTTTAGGCCCTTACACTTTTAAGTGTGGAGCACTTTAGGGGGCCAGGGCCTTGTATGCTGTCATCGTTGCTTGGCATAACGCAGGCAAAACCTCATGTAGCACGAAGTCAAGAGTTTGGCGGAATCCCGCCTGGCCGGGGAACGACTAGGACGAAGAAAACACAGCGCCTACCAAAGTAAAAATATATTCTTAAAAAAAATGCCCCCACCTCCCCGAAGGGAATCGTGAGGAAATGCGAATGCATTTCGCGCGCGCTTCACTCCATTTATATATGGTGGTTGTGGTTCGAAGAAGGAAAAGGCGCCTAATTTCTGCAGCCCGGTCGGGAGCACGGCGCAGCGCCTGCTTTTTTTTTTTTGCTTTTGTTCTGTTTTTTCTTCTTTTCTTATTTATTTTTTATTCTTTTTGTTCTTCTTTTTCCCTTTTTTCTTTTTTTAAATTTTTTTTTCATATATATAGCTCCGCCGAGCTCCCGCGATGCGAGCGCCCTCACGCACTTGAAATGCATTCGCATTTAAAACTGGAGATGCGTAAAGCACGCAGCGATGGAGCGGTGTTTCCTACTGGAACATGCCAATCGCTGCTAATGGGCAATGAGAGACAGAAGACTCCGATTGGACACAGAGACCCGCAGTCGGCTTTTAGTTAACGCGCACGCTGCGAATTTTTATTGTTCAACAACGCACAGGAGAAATCTCCCACCGGCACCACCTTGGAGGTCAAAATCCATTGCCATATATACGGGATGGACAGTGAACGGTTGTGCAGCGCGAGCAGTCGGTTTTTTCAACCAAGAAACTCGCTAGGAGACGCTGGCTGCGTCGGCGTCGCGAGGCGAGAGAGGGGGGGTAGCGTAGGAGAGGAGAGAGAGGGGGGACGCGCATGCGCAGGGGGGTGTGGACGCTGTGGGCAGGGATGCCTAGAGGAGGGAGGGGGGGAGCGTATTAGAGGAGAGAGAGGGGGGACGCGCATGCGCAGTGGGAGCGCGGGGAGGGATGCCTAGAGGAGAGAGGGGGGAGCGTAGGAGGGGAGGCGCATGCGCAGTGAGGGTGTGGTTGCCGCGGGGAGGAATGCCTAGAGGAGAGAGAGGGAGAGAGGAGGTTTTTTATTTATATTTTTTTAAAGGGCTTGCGCATGCGCAGTATGGGTGGTCACGCCGCCCACCACCACCACCGGATTAAGCTTCGCCATAAGATGCTTCACATCTAACACCTGCCGGCGCTTACCTCCTCAACCTATCCTCCTCCTCCTCCTCCGCGGACAACGCTGGACAACGCCGGACAACGCCGGATGCCTGACATAGCCCGACTATGAAATGCATTCGCATTTAAAATACGTTTCGGCTCCCACATGGGAGCTTTGTTCACACCGAAATGTGAACAAGGTGGGAGCTGAAACATCTTTTTTAAGAATATATTTCCACTTTGGTCGGCACTATGTTTTCTTTGTCCACATATAGCATAGCCAACTGTAGCATAGTACTGAGCGTGCGCTCGCGCCAGAGAGCAGTCTTCTTCCTCTTGTTCTTCGAGTGCCTTGTTGATCATCTAAAGTGCAGACATCACTACTATGGCTAGGGAAACACGACAACACAAACCACGTATAAAAATTGAAAGAGGAAGGAAGCGAGAAATAGAAAGAAAAAAATGTGAAGAAAAATAGAAATAAAGAAAGAAAAAAACTGGAAAAGAGAACAGGTAAGAAAGAGAGGAGGAAAGAAAAAGAAAACCGAAGAGAAATAAAGAAGGCTGCCCAGCTCCACATTTCCTTCAGGCTCGGCATCACTAGGGCGAAGCTGCCTTTATTTCTGTTTGACATAAATGATATTGTGAATATTCCTAACACACTTGACATAGCTTTCTGCACAGACGATATTGTCACGTGGTCGTGACGTCGACGAAGGCAGTAGGCAATAGTCCAAGATGAAACACTTTATTTGGGCCGAACTTGTGGCCGGTAAACTGAAGGTGAGATTACAGCAATAAACGCTGACACTGATAGCGGCGAACAGAGCGTCGGCCGTCAATCAACTGTACATCGTTGGAACGCGCCGGCTTTTATAACGCACGCGTCGAACATTCTAGCCTTATCACTAGTCGTCGCGGAAGGCTCTGGAATAATCTTGAGTGTTAGCGTCTTGCGTGCAATCTTAACAGAACGATCTACTACAAGCGAGAAGCTTCTGGAACAATAAGGCGCGGTCCGCGCCGAGTACTGCAGATAGTCTTTGTGGGCGGAAATCGAATACAGTAAAAGAAACGCGCGTGGCAATGCCCCCCTCTGAAAAGGCATCGTCCCGATGCTTAGAACAGAACACATGGTAAAGATACATGTAACAATAAATAACGACAATAAATCAAGAAAGTTCAATAAACAATACGCACAAGCAAGAAAGTCCAATGAAAGAAAAAAGAAGTACAGTCCTCAGGTTCACTACCGCGCGTAAAACGGCTTGAGGCGCACGACATGGACGACTTCACGTCGCGCACGGCGCCGTTGAGAGTTCGAAATGCCGTCGGGGACAACCTCGTAATCGAGTGTGCCGAGACGTCGAAGCACCCTATACGGTCCGAAGTATCGTCGCAGAAGTTTTTCACTGAGTCCACGTCGTCGTATCGGCGTCCACACCCAAACGCGGTCGCCGGGCTGGTATTCCACGAACCGTCGTCGAAGATTGTAGCGGCGGCTGTCAGTCGTCTGCTGATTTTTGATCCGCAGGCGGGTGAGCTGTCGTGCTTCTTCGGCGCGCTGTAGTTAGGCGGTTACGTCGATGTTTTCCTCGTCGGTCACGTTTGGTAACATGGCGTCGAGCGTCGTTGCCGGGCTCCGTCCGTAGACCAACGTGTATGGCGTCATCTGCGTCGTTTCTTCCACGGCCGTGTTGTATGCGGAGGTCACGTACGGAAGGATGGCGTCCCACGTCTTGTGTTCGACGTCGACGTACATGGCCAGCATGTCGGCGATGGTCTTATTTAGACGCTCGGTCAGGCCGTTGGTCTGTGGGTGGTAGGCGGTGGTTCGGCGGTGACTTGTTTGGCTGTACCTCAGGATCGCCTGAGTTAGGTCCGCAGTAAAGGCCGTACCTCTGTCGGTAATGAGGACCTCTGGGGCGCCATGACGCAGTACGATGTTCTCGACGAAGAACTTTGCTACCTCGGCGGCACTGCCCTTGGGCAGGGCCCTTGTCTCGGCGTAGCGGGTGAGGTAGTCAGTAGCTACGATGATCCACTTGTTTCCGGAATTCCACGTCGGAAACGGCCCCAGTAAGTCCATGCCGATTTGCTGGAACGGCCGGCGAGGTGGCTCAATGGGCTGCAGAAGTCCGGCTGGCCTAATGGGTGGTGTCTTCCGTCGCTGACAATCTCGGCAAGTCCTCACGTAGTGGGTGACGTCGGCAGTGAGGCGAGGCCAGTAGTACTTTTCTTGTATCCTTGCCAGCGTACGGGAAAATCCAAGGTGTCCAGCTGTCGGGTCGTCATGCAAACCCAGGTGAAAATTTCCTGCTGGTTTTCTGATGGTTCCAGCAGTGATGGTTTATTAGCACATTCCCAGTGGCTATTGGGACCAGCAGGTGATGGAACCAACAGGTGATGGAACCAGTGGTTGATGGAACCAGCAGCTTGATGGAACCAGCAGTTGATGGTTCCAGCGTAGTGTTGCAGGCGGTCGACCAACTTGTAACTCGCCGACATACAGCACAACTCCAAGCAAAAAGTTCTAAATGTGCTGCTTTATCAAAAGTCCATTAAATACACGCATAACACAAAAAGTTGATCCGAAGTAATAATAATTATATTTCATTAAAAAATTGTTATACACTTGAAATAGTTCATTGTGCCTGCAGCTTCGCTTTGCGTTCGACGCATTGAATCGTTCTGGACGAAAATCCACAGGAGACCTTGATCCCCACCACGGGTGTCTGTATTGTCGAGGGCAGCCCAGTGACGCAGGCAATCTATAACAAAATAAAAGATTTGGTTGGCCATGCAGATCACGACTGCAGATATCAATAAAAAAAGCGCTACTTTACACACATTCGCGGGAAGCAGTTCGCGCGAGGACAAACATATATATCAAGTGAAATAACTTTTGCATCTCTACAGCGCCATTAGTTCACTCAGCTAACTATTAAGCACCGTTTTTATGCTTGAACGTTTCACGGAGAAACATTGCTTACACCAACCGGCATGCACAACATCGCGTACACCAAGGTACAATGACACCGCGTTTAATAGAGCACAGAAACGTTCGGGATAAACATGGTTCACTTATATTTGAAATAATAATGCAACTTACCTGCAAATGGAAGATTGAGAGCTGAGAAAAGCGATGCAGTCGATCTGTACTCACGAAATCACGACACCGCATGTAGAACACCAAAAACAGCTCGAATAGGCTGATATTCACTTGTCTTTCCACAGATGAAGCTGACCAAAAATAACTATTACATGTTAATGTCGCGCAGGTTCCACAGGAAACTTGCTACACTAACACACTGAACACACAGACGCAAAGAACGACAAGCCACGGCAAGGGTATGGTGGCTAGCAAGGGCCACAGCTGCCAGGCCGCCATGTGCTGTACTAAACTACGGCTCTAAGCCATCATGATAATTTATACGTTATACTGGACCGCTATTTTTTATGCTGTTACCTGTCAATAAAAAATACAACTTTTTTATCTCGCAGTATTTGTATTATTAAGTAGGTAGCTATTCAGCATTAGTTTGAGAAAACGTCAAGAATGGACGTACGAGACTAATGCTACTGAGATATGTCAGCGAGAATGGCGGCATTGCAATCATATTGCAATGCTGGGCGCCGTACGAGAAGTAGCAACGATAGCATTGCGGCGTTCTTTATGGCGGCGTTAGCCTCTCTAGCGGCGTCAATAGAAGGCGAGAGCAAAGTTCACTGCAGTCGGTCGTGGCAGAGAATGGTGAATGTTCAAAACAAAAAAGCTCCTTTACGCAGGGAATTAACCGCTTGCTTTGAGCTACTTGTTTGCTCAGTACGACCAAACCTAAAGTTGAACGGTGGTTGAACGTTTACATTAGCAAGATTTGTGTGCCAACGTGGCACTGGATCCAGTACCCCGTTTATTCCAGCTTTCGGAAGCTCGAATAAAAGTGCGGTTTTCTCTGCAATATATATTTTCATAATTACTTTGCCATACGGGGCACTTGAGATCACGGTTGTAAAATATGCACCATGTACAGTGTGATGGTTATTCTAAATCATCTTTAATTATGACTGTTCATTTCTTTAGCGCAAAAAAATAAAGACTCGGATACATGAGAGGAGACAGGACTAGCGCCCGTCGTGCTTGTATTTTTCGCGCTACGGAAATGAATGCCATTTATCACAACCAGGTCCGTAGCCAGAAATTTCTTTCGGGGGGGGGGGGGGGGGGGGCACCTGTTGAAAACCTTGAAAACACCCTGTTTTAATTATTTTTTCTCGGTAAAACACCCCCCCTCAATCCGAATTTCGGAGGGGGGGGGGGGGGTGCCCAACCGGCTACGGGCCTGATCACAACCAACTAGCCCGCACTATCACCTTGACTGATTTAATTATGAATACACGCGATGCTATATCGTAACTGGTGCATTCACTGCTGGAACCGAGTCAACCGAAAACCAGCATGTACCCTGTTGGTTCCAGCAGCATCCCAGAAAAAACCAGTATCCTGCTGGAACTAGCACAGAAAACCAGTAAGCACCCTGCTGGGACCACTACAGTCAATATGTTGGCTGCTGGGACCAGCAGAAAACCATTAAGCACCCTGTTGGAACCAGCGGAAGACCAGCAAGCACCCTGCTGGAACCAGCGGAAGGCCAGCAAGCACCCTGCTGGAACCAGTACAACCAGCAGCAAACCAGCAGCAAACCTGCTGGTTCCACCAGAAACCAGCACAAACCAGCAGCTCCCAGCAGAAAACCAGCAAGAAATTTTCACCTGGGAAGCATGCAGAACTTCTGGACGTAATGCCGAAGGTACTACGAGGAGGGAGTCAGCCCGAAGTGGCGAAAAGTTTTTCTTTAGAAGAACGCCGTTGCGCATGAAAAACGACTCCAGTCCTCGTCTGAATACCTTTGGAGCCACAGTGGCTTTGCCCTCGAGGTATTCCATAAGGCCCTTGAGTTCCGGATCGGCGCGCTGTCGCTCGGCGAAGTCGTCGGCACTTATGGTTCCCAGGAAGCCGTCATCATCCTGGTCGTCCAGCGGCGGTGGGTCGACGGGGGGCACGAGACAGGCAGTCGGCGTCAGAGTGTTTTCTGCCGGACTTGTAAACGACGGTAATGTCGAATTCTTGAAGTCTCAGGCTCCACCGTGCGAGGCGACCAGAAGGGTCTTTCAAGTTAGATAGCCAACACAAGGCGTGGTGGTCACTCACAACTTTGAAGGGCCTGCCGTAAAGGTAGGGGCGAAACTTTGATGTAGCCCAGATGATGGTAAGGCACTCCTTTTCTGTTGTGGAGTAGTTGGCCTCTGCCTTTGATAGCGACCGGCTAGCATAACTGATAACCCTTTCCAGTCCGTCCGTCCGTCCTCTGCACAAGGACGGCGCCGAGTCCTACGCTGCTCGCGTCGGTGTGTACTTCTGTTTCGGCGTATTCGTCGAAATGCGCAAGTAACGGAGACGTTTGCAGGCGTCGTTTTAGTTCCTGAAATGCTTCCTCCTGCGGCGTTTCCCACTTGAACTCGACGTCGGTCCTGGTGAGGTTAGTGAGAGGCTCGGCAATGCGGGCGAAGTTTTTAACGAACCGCCTGTAATAGGCACACAAGCCGAGTAATCGACGCACGGCCTTCTTGTCGGTGGGTGGCGGGATAGCAGCGATGGCGGTTGTCTTTTGCGGGTCGGGGCGTACTCCGGATTTGCTTATCACGTGGCCCAAGAACAAAAGTTCTTCGTACGCGAAGCGGCACTTCTCTGGCTTGAGAGTGAGTCCGGAGGTCTTGATTGCTTGAAGTACAGCTGCAAGGCGCCGGAGGTGTTCGTCGAAGTTTGAGGAAAAGACAACGACGTCGTCCAAGTACACAAGGCAAGTTTGGCCACTTCAGACCGGCCAGTACAGTATCCATAACGCGTTGGAATGTCGCGGGGGCCGAGCAAAGACCAAAAGGCATGACCTTGAACTCGAACAGGCCGTCTGGTGTTATGAAGGCCGTCTTTTCTCGGTCTCTCTCGTTGACTTCGATTTGCCAGTAGCCTGTCTTGAGGTCCATCGACGAAAAATACTTCGCGTTGTGGAGTCGATCCAGGGCGTCGTCTATCCGTGGGAGGGGGTACACGTCCTTCTTTGTGATCTTGTTCAGGCGACGATAGTCGACACAGAAACGTAGCGTTCCGTCCTTCTTCTTCATCAACACCACGGGAGACGCCCAGGGACTCTTGAACGGCTGGATTATGTCGTCGCGTAGCATTTCGTAGACTTGTTTCTTTATGGCCTCGCGTTCTCGCGTCGAAACTCTGTACGGGCTCTGACGGAGCGGCCTGGTCCTTTCTTCTGTTATGATGCGATGTTTTGCGACCGGGGTCTGCCGAATTCTCGACGACGATGAAAAACAGTCCTTGTATTGCAGGAGCAGAGCTCTGAGCTGTTCTTGTTTATTCGTCGGAAGGCTCGCGTTAACGTCGAAAGCTAGTTGATCTTGGTGCGTCGTAGCAGGTTCGGTAGACTCGGCGAGGGCGAAAGCGTTGCTGGCTTCCACTATTTCTTCGATGTAGGCAACCGTCGTGCCTTTGCTCACGTGCTTGTACTCGTTGCTGAAGTTCGTGAGCGTAAGTGTTGCTTTTCCTGCTTGCAGCTCGGCTATTCCTCTGGCTACGCAAATCTGGCGGTTGATCAACAGGTGCTGGTCGCCTTCAACGACGCCTAGCATATCTGTTGATTTATTAGTGCCGACGGAAATGCTGACGCTGGAGCGAGGGGGGAATGGTGACTTGGTCTTCCAGCAAATTTAAGGTGTGCTTTCCTGACGGCGTATGCGGCGGTAGTGCTTTTTCAGTGGATAACGTTATCGACTTGGATCCAAGATTGATCACTGCACCATGAAGGCTTAAGAAGTCCATACCAAGGATGACGTCTCTAGAGCAACGCTGTAAGACTACGAAGCTTGCAGGATAAATCCGGTCGTTGATGGACACTCTCGTTGTGCAGATTCCTGCCGGCGTTACTAGGTGGCCTCCAGCTGTCCGGATCTCAGGGCCTTCCCAAGAAGTCCTTTACTTTCTTCAACTTCGCGGCGAACGTCCCACTTATGACGGAATAGTCGGCTCCGGTGTCGACGAGAGCTGCGACGCTGTGGCCGTCGATGAGAACGTCGAGGTCGCTAGTTCGTCGCCTGGCGTTGCGGTTGGGTCGCGGCGTCGGGTCACGGCTACGACTGGTTTGTACTGCTGCTTCGATGTTGCCTCGTCAGGTCTTCTGCAGGTCGCGAAGTTTCGACGTCAGGGCTGCGTTCGGGTTGCGGCGGGTTCTTGAGGTCTCGTCGCGGCGTCGTCGTCGGCGGCGGAGGATCTTCCGTAGTTCGTCGTACAGCAACCGCCCCTCCATCGGTTGCTGGCCTTAGTTTTCCGGGTAAGGGCTAGGAGATCGGCCCCGGTTTGGGCCAGTGTACTGCCGGCGGTGCGGTGACATGTAGCGGCCGGGCGACGGCGAGCGAGAAGGTCGTCGTTCTTGCCACTGTGTTCCGGTGAGGTAGTCGTCGATGTCGCGAGGCCGTTCGCCTGGCTGCGGACGCGGCGCGTTGACGGCGAATCCGCGTAGCCCCATCTGTCGGTACTGGCAGCGGCGGTAGGTATGCCCGGCTTCCCCGCAGTGGTAGCAGAGCGGGCGGTTGTCAGGGGCCCGCCAAATGTCGGTTTTTCTTCGGGCGTAGCGCTGGCCGGCAGGTGGACGGTATGGCGTCGATGGCGGTGGCGGCGGTGTCTGGCAGCGGGAATGCGGCCTTGCGGCCTCTTGACGTGGGCGTGAAGGGGGGGTGGCGCGTCGGGCTACAGCAGCGTAGCTCATGGCTTGCGGCTGAGGATGTGACGGTTCAGTGGTTCCCAGCGAGTGCTGGATTTCTTCTCGAACAATGTCGGCGATCGAGGTAACTTGGGGCTGCGAGGACGGCAACAATTTTGGAGCTCCTCCCGCACGATCGCTCGGATCGTTTCGCGTAGGTCGTCGGATCCGAGGGCGTGAACAGCTGCGCTTTCTTGCATCGATCGGCCGATTGTACTGGCGGGTGCGCATTTCCAACGTCTTCTCGATCGTCGTAGCCTCCGAGAAAAATTCTTGGACTGTTTTGGGTGGGTTCCGCACCAGCCCAGCGAAGAGCTCTTGCTTTACCCCTCGCATGAGCAAACGGACCTTCTTCTCCTCGGTCATGTCAGGGTCGGTATGGCGGAAGAGACGGATCATCTCTTCCGCAAAGATTGTGACGTTTTCGTTCGGTAGCTGCGCCCGTGTTTCCAGCAAAGCGGCGGCTTTTTCCTTTCGCACGACGCTTGCGAACGCGGTGAGAAAGCTGGTCCTGAAGATGTCCCAAGTTGTAATGGTGGGCTCCCTGTTCTCGAACCAGGTCCTTGCGGAGTCCTCCAGGTAGAAGTACACATGACGCAGCTGGTCCTCGGAGCTCCAGTTGTTAAATGCCGAGACCCTTTCGAATGTCTCGAGCTAGGTTTCGGGATCTTGACTTGGCGATCCATAGGAGGTCGGCGGCTCCTTCAGTTGCCAGAGCAGTATGGGTGCAGACGGCACAGGGGCTGTCATCGTCGCTGCGGCCGAGGTCAGGGTCTTGGTCTTCCGGGTCTTTTCAGGGAGAGGCTCGTACTCTGGCGGTAGACCTTGCTCGCCTGCGGCTGGCTCGCTGCTCAGCGTTGGCGTCGATGTCCTTCACGTTGTGGGCTTGGCTCACGGCTAGAGGGGGGACGTTCGGTACATGGACCGGGAAGCACCTCCACCAGATGTCACGTGGTCGTGACGTCGACGAAGGCAGTAGGCAATAGTCCAAGATGAAACACTTTATCTGGGCCGAACTTGTGGCCGGTAAACTGAAGGTGAGATTACAGCAATAAACGCTGGCACTGATAGCGGCGAACAGAGCGTCGGCCGTCGATCAACTGTACATCGTTGGAACGCGCCGGCTTTTATAACGCACGCGTCGAACATTCTAGCCTTATCACTAGTCGTCGCGGAAGCTCTGGAATAATCTTGAGTGTTAGCGTCTTGCGTGCAATCTTAACAGAACGATCTACTACAAGCGAGAAGCTTCTGGAACAATAAGGCGCGGTCTGCGCCGAGTACTGCTGATAGTCTTTGTGGGCGGAAATCGAATACAGTGAAAGAAACGCGCGTGGCAATATGAACGTTTTTTTCTCATCCTTAAACATATCATCGCTGCTAACAGTAATCAACACTTGGTTAAATAATCTATCTCTTTGGCTAAATGCAAATCAACTTTTGCTGGATGTCAAAAAGACAAAATTCATAATATTTTACCCAATCAATGAGCCAATTGTCATGGATAATGCAATTACATTTGAGTCTCAACCATTGGAAAGGGCTACTGAGTTTCTCAGTGTTCTCTTTCATGAAAACATCTGATGGACTTTGCGCGTTAACTTTATTACATGAAATATAGCGCAATCACTTGGTATGTTGTATATGTATCTGAATTATTGCCTGTAAAACTAAAGTGTCAGATGTATTTTGCTTTCATTCACTCCCGTTTACATTACCGTTCGCTGGTTTGGAGGGTTACATATAAAACTAACTTGGAAAACTTGTGCATTATGGAGAAGAAAGGCATTAGTTTCATTCATAATCTATCACTATGTGTACACACTGCATCTTATTTTAAAGAAGACTGCATATTGCAAATGAGTTCTGCGGAATCCCGCAAGGTGGCGGAAAGGTTAAGAACGGGAAAATAGAAAACCACCCGTTTGAAGCACGAAGCCACAATTAAATCCGTACGGATTTCTCAGGGAGAAAAGCTCCTTAGTTGCCGAAAAATTCGTCCTGGTGCGGGGTTCGAACCCGGGACCAACGCCTATCCGGGTCGGTCGCTCTACCAATTGAGCTAACCAGGAAGCTAGCAACTGGTAGCGCGAGGGCGAATTGATCGACAACTCGAAGCCTTGCATTAATTCTCTATATTGGCAAAGGCTCTCTGAACAAGGGTTCTTAGGTGGGGTTCCTGAACATTGTGGCAGAACAGCGCAGACAACGAGACGAAGAACATGCATGTTCTTCGTCCTGTTGTCTGTGCTTTTCTGCTCTCTGAAATCGCTTTCTTAGAATACGAAACAAATCATGATAACTTCTTTTCTGTATACACTTGTACAAATATATATATCCTCTTAGAACCAGAAATTTTTTGAAGATGCAAACAGAAACCAATTATGGCACTCAGTCTAGAATGGCAGGTTTCCAATTTACTGAACAATTATTCATCATTAATGGAAGTCATTGAAGAAACTACATCTCTTCTCACATTTAGAAAGCGATCGAAAATGTTCTTTCTAGACTGTAACTTTTACTGCTGTTTTTTCTTTGTTATCGTAATGCGACATTCCTGAATACTATACCTGCTTAGAGTGTAATATATTCATAAGTTGTAGTAGTGTTTGTATTGAATTTGCTTCTGTGTATGTGGCATTGTTGAATTAGTCTGCTCTCCTTAGTTTCAAATATTATGTAAAATTGTGTTTCATTATCTTATGTTCAGAAAATGTGCTACTTGGTTTTTTAATCTATGGAAGTTGCTGCATGCCGTTCATTTTGCAATGTTATCCTGTCGCAATTACTTCACCTCTGTGGTTGTGCTTCTAGTGTACCTGTGGCGCGGAGATCCTAGTCAGGCGTGTACTTTTGCCTTTTTTTTCCAGTGCCATGGCAATCATGTAAAGTATTGTAAAAAAAGAGAAATTAACAATAATTTCTGTCAAAATTCTGGTTTTCAACAATTCAGCTGTATTGGCAAAAACACAGTTTATTCTTATCATGGATCGCTTATTTCTGTCAAAATCTTGGTTTTCAACTGTTTGGCATTAATAAACGTATGCAGCTGCACAACAGCTTACAAGTTTACACGGAGCAGCACAACATGACAGTGATCGAGAATGAAGAGACACATACCCAGTGCTATGTTTGTGTGTCTTCTTATTCTCGGTCTCTGCCTTGTTGAAATGCTACGTGTAAATTATCGATCTGCACCAACTAGCCTGGCAACCGGCACTGGCACATTTTAGTTTACAAATCTTGAATGTTTCTGCAAATTTTTTTACATGATGCAAATGCAAACTCCCTGTGTTTACTCTCAAAGACACTTCAAGAGTGGGAATGATATGGACTGTTTCACTTGCACTTTTGCTTGAAGAACAGTGACCGACAAAAGATTGCACCAATGGAAAGTGTTAGTGTAAAAATGAACAAGCTAAAGCAACCCACCATGTATTGACTTGCGGTTGTTGACAAGAAACATGTGTCTTGTTTATCTCTTGTCCAATGTGCCTGGCGTGTATAAAACAAAGCTGCAGCAGACTTCAACTTGTAAAGAACGATGATGGATTTGCATAGTTGATGATGTCTGTGGTGCATGAGCTAGGTAGAGAAAAGTAGAAAGACAGAAAAAGCACAAGCTCCTTATTGCATGAATAATGCAAGCAGACACTGAATTCAAGTATTGCAGATTTAGTGAGAGGAACAAAAGTAAATACACATGCTGCCACACCGCCCTGTCAAGAAACCATGCAAAACCCCACTCTTAAACGAAAAGTACAGTGATGTAAAGTCATCCATCTTGATGTGAAATGCTTCCATTATCTCTTAAGCCACTGTACCGTGACTTCTTCCAGGGATGTGCACGATGTCAAACTACTGTGTGTGTGCATTGCAGTGGAAAGGAAAGCTTCAACAAGTTCTAATCGGGAGGGCATGTTCTCTAATCACCTCAGTTTCACTCGCATGTACGGAAACACTCACGCATTCAATTCGTCGGCGCTTCCTCGTGCCATTCGGCTGTGGAATGCACTTCCTGATTCCATTGTGTCCGAAAAAAATCCTGATAAACTTCATCAACTCATGATTTCACATTCCTCTGCATAACCCTTGACAAAACGTATAACGCCTTTTTTTTTCGTTATGTGTGTTTTGTTAGCTCTCTTATGTATGAGTTCGTTATTTCTTTTTGCTCATTCATTGTACTCTTATGTTTTTTACTGTGCATTGCCTGCGCGTGTACGAAATGTATCTGTTGATGTTCTCTCTAATTGTATTAATTATTTATAGCATTGAACTACTCCTTTTCTTTTTTCGCCTCGACAATTATTGTTAGCCAATATTTTAATGTGTTTAAAAAGGGATATGTGTGCTTTGAGCTATTTCATCCTGTGTGATATGTATTCATTATGTGTGATCATTTATTTTTTTGTGATGCCCCCCCCTTACCCAATGCCTCTAACGAGGCCTGTAAGGACTCTTTAAATAAATAAATAAATAAATATGTTTAATAACACACTGGCCAGTTTGGTTGATGTACGTCTTGCATAATCTCAAAAAGTATTTTGTGTACTATGCCTACAATGCAGCACAGGCAGTGCTCTAGTCACCAGTATGCGCACATGTGGTTGAAAGCAGCATGTAGCACTAGTGTTTTTCACTTCTCTTAAGTACACCGACCCAAACAGAAGCTTCATATGCGTGGTGACAGGGCATCCAGTGTGGGTCAGTGAACCAAAGTCAGACAAATCCCTAAAAATGCAATGTATAGTTACCCAATAATACCCGAGTAAAATGTCAAGCCTTTGTTTGCCATGCTGTCGAGAAAACACTTTAAATGTGTTGTACATCTTCAGAGGTAGTAACAGTAACGTGAAAGCTTTTCTTCAGTACTTTTGCTATCCTGTTCTCTTCTCAGCTAACTTCTTTGCGCTACAGACGTCGACGTCTAAGCAGAATTTGCTCAAGATGCATACAACACAATTGTGAGCATTGATGTTTTCATTAGTGCTTGGAGATTTGTTGCCTTATCTTCATGCATACAATCGTGCATGCAGCATCTGCAGGGAATTATCAGGTTTACAATGCATTGACAGGTGTGTAGTTTTTTTAGCTGGGCATGGTAATGGAAAAGGATTGTCACACTAAATTTTGCTAAAAGTAACAGAAATGTGGCAGGATGAGAATTTTTTTTAGCATTTTGAGTTGTAAAGAATGAAAAAATAATTGAAATGTTGCTTCCAGTTGAGATCACTTTGTTTTCTTTGACAGGTGGGCATCGACGATGGAGAAGTTTACCTTCGGGCTGCACTCCCACGTATTCTACCACACTTTTTTTCAAAAACTGTGTTGCTGCCTGGCAGCTGTGCCTTAAAAGGACACTGAAAATAAGAAGTGTTAAGATTGTTGTAGTTCACCACCTTTCAATATAAAAAACTGATCCTTACCATGTGAGCAGGCTTTATGAGCCAGGAATTATGCAATACAGACAATGAGTGGCGATGTATCCTTGGCATTCAGAAAATCCTAAATCACTCATTGGCACTTCAACCAGTTTTGACAGCTTGTTCTCAAGCATAATTAATTATTTCTCAATAAATGTACCTGCTTTTCTGTGCTAAAACAGGAAAAGACTCCTGAAAAGTTTTCAGTAACAACAAGTTTTGTGCTTCAATGACACTAGTGCATTGAAATTCATGCTCAAACACTAATTTACCAGCAATAAAAGCTTTTTTGCATAATTTGAGCAAATTAAAGGTTGGCTCTGATTCTTTGTCATTGTGAACCTCTTGCTGGTTCAATTAGTGAAATTTAAGTTTGAAAGAATATTTCATCAAACTAAACTCAAGGAATGAAAAAAAATAGCTTAAAGGACCCCTGACAGCGAAAGTTTTGTTTGCGACTTTTTTACAGTAATTTGTAGCTTTGCATCTGGTTAATGCCGAAATTGTAATCGTAAATGCTCTAACGCATCGTATAATTAATGATAGCATCGTTAATTCAGAACGATATTGCTTCAGTTCGAAACGTCCCGCCTAAATACCATAAGAAACTAGCGCCTCACAGCGGGGCAGCACCTGAGACCATATGCGCTCAATCTTCGGTGACGCTAAACACGCCGTTTTCAAATAGGGGGGACCTGCGGGTGGTGAAGAATGAAACGATGTGGGTGCTTTGAGCGTGTCCCCCTCAGGAAAAAGAAAAGCATTCCTGGCGTAAGCAGCCAAAAACCACCTTGAGAGCAGCCCGACAACAGAGCGAGAGGGGGGTGACGAACAATAGTCCTCGCCGGGGTGCCAGTCGGGGTATTGTGCGCGCCCCGAAAGATGTTCTCTAACATCGACAATACTTACTTCACCTCTGCAACGTCACGAGGGGAGCCTCTGTCTACGTCAAACTAAAGCCCCTCCATGCGTTTTTGCGCCGGCGGTAGATGCGATGGAGGGGCTTTACGTCAAACCACAGAAAATGCCGATTGCACCTGAATACTCGGATGAGCACTGACCTTTACTTTAAAACCAAATTAAAATTATCTTTCAGGCAACGCTCGTCCCTAATAATCAGTCAGAAGTGCCCCCGCATGCAGGAGTCTCAAACAACACAAGCATCTCGAGTTTCCAAATTTGGTGTCAGGGGTCCTTTAAGGACGCATACGCAAGAAGAGAAGACGACAAATGCGCGCTGGATACAAAGAGAAGATGAAAGACATCCAGCGTGTGTCTGTCGTCTTCTCTTCTTCTGTATGCGTCCTTAAACTGTTTCTTTTTTTTCGTTTCTTCAAGTATGTACCAACAAGCCTAGCAACAAAGTAGACTGATTTATTTATGCCTAGTGTCCCTTTAAGTATGATGATTCATTTAACAAG
>JALIZH010011714.1:0-10436 GCA_030522465.1 Rhipicephalus appendiculatus | reverse complement strand
GCACGCAATTGAGGCGCATCCGATAGAGGGCGACTCCGTAACCCCCCTCGCGGCGAATACAAGCTGCCACAAGTCAGTGGAATGGAAATGATGTTACATCATCATCATTTCCCCTTTGTTCAGGTTATTTGTTATGTCACAACCACCTTATAGATGTGAAGCTATAGTGAACTAGAATATACTCGGTAGTGGGTTCAGGAGAGGGCGCGCTCCATGCGATCGCTTGAAGCGGCGAGTGTTGACATAGAGTGTACTAGATAGGGGTAGTGGGACGAGGGGAGAGCGAAAGCAAGCAGCGGCGGCGTGGCGAAACACACGGAAATATTTGTGCGCGCGTGGTGGCGCCACTGCGCCTTTCTCCTGAAGCCTCCTCAGAGTGTACTCACAGCAACGTGCGTTCGGACAACAGGCGCTGACGTTTGTAGTCGCTCGCACGTGGTATTTTTGGTGGTGTGATGAACGTAACGCTGAGTTAGATGGGGAAACCTCGGCGAAAAAAATTATTGCTTTGCGCCAGGTTGTAAGACTGGGTATAGCAGAGTGAAAGATGCCCCGAAGTGGTCTCTGTTCAGTGTCCCCGAGGATGAAGAAGCGCGCCGCACGTGGGAACGGAATCTACACCGCAAGGACAAGCCGCTGGAAGTGAGTGACGCCGTGTGCGAGCTTCATTTTGAAGGAAAATACATACTGAGAGATTACGTACACGTAATCGACGGCAAAGAGGTGCGTTTACCCCGCGGTAAGCCATCTCTCTCGCCAGATGCAGTGCCCACGATTTTGCCGAACCTCCCATCGTACCTTTCAAAAAATCCGTCGCGCGAACGGCCCACAAAGAAGAGAGCTTCCTTACACCTCCACGAACACCAGACAAAAAAGGCGGTGCCTACAAGAGGATGACATGCAGACAAGCGATGCTGCGAACAACAGTGACGACGCTGAGAATCGCCCCTTTGAATTAAGTGAAGTTCCCAAACCCTCGGAGAACTGGGCACTGCATAAATTTCCTAACTATGATGGTGTTGGCTACATTTTGGCTAGTCTGGACAGTGAGAAAAACACTGTCAGCGTTGAAAAAACTGTGTTGATGAACTACAGTGAGAACCCCAATGCAGTGATTTGCCGCTCTTATGTACGAAAGACTCTTGTGTCAGAAAGTGTGTCACGGACGATTGATGAAGCTAAGCAAGTGTTGGAGAGAGCACATTCTTTGCAAGTTTGCAAGGGAACGGGCATGCCTGGAGATTTTGCTGCTGTGCCCATTACTGAAGGACTGAAGCAACAAATGATTGTTGCGGATGGACTTGTCCTGAGCTTCAAATGCAAAGGGACCGTAAATGAAACAGGTGAGTACTTGAAAATATCCTAGCCATTTCATTTTAGTTCGGCAAAGACCGTGGGCACCTAGAAACGTTTTATTGCTGAAAATCTAGTATCAAACTAAACGAACGCGTTGTGGTCTTAGAAAAGTGAAAGCTAATGTGTAATCTCTTTTCGCCACATATTTTCGGCATAGTCGACTCTTTCGTTCGCTCTCTTTCTTGTTTGCTTTCTTTGTTTACTGATTTTCTCGTCAGTTCTCCAATTAGCAAGATGGCCTAGTGAATGACATTTCAACCTGATGTACACAGTAATGAGTTTGTTTTTTTTTTCAACCCTCTGCAGGATCTGCCTGTATTTCATGCAAGTACTTGCCTTACTTACTCGAAGAAGCGATGTAAATCGTAGAAAGCTGGAAAGGACGCCTGTTGCACGGCTGCGGATTCTCAGGGAGAAAAATCGCCGCATGGAAACAAAGTTGCATGGCCTGGCAGAGCAGCTCGACAAAATGGGGGTAAGAAATGCGGAAATTGAAGATGAGGTGCTGGGAAAAAAGCATAATGCGCCTGCCTTTAAAGCAGCAGGCTAGTGTGCGACAGTGCTTCAAAGCATCGAAGAGAGCAAGCAGGAAAGGCATGAAGTACGCGCAAGACTGGCTTCTTGAATGTATTTTAATGAAGCTCAAGAGCCCACGCTTGTATGACCATATTCGCAAGCACGAGATCTTGGTCTTGCCAAGCAAAACGACCATTAAAAAATATATGAAGTCGTATAGGTCGGCATTTGGCTTTAATATGACAGCAATGAATATTCTGAAAATGAAAACATCAACTATGTCAGAATATCAAAAACATGGAGGTCTCCTCGTCGACGAAATCAAGCTTTCCGAGCACTTCAGCGTTTCATCGTCTGGTCAAATTCAAGGCTTCGTCGACCTTGGCGAATTCACCAAACCAGAAGACAGGTATAAACAATGCGACCACGGCATGTTAATTATGTTTGTACCTTTTGTGGGGAAGTGGAGCCAGATAATCGGTGTGTTTGCAACCAAAGGGAACGTTAAAGGTGACACCTTATTGAAGATGATGATTGAGGCCGTCATTATTGTGGAGGAGGCTGGCCTGTTCGTAGACCATATCACGTGTGACGGAGCCACTTGGAATAGGAAGATGTGGAAGCTGGCTGGGGTGTCTGCATCGTCAAAGAACATTACCTGCAAAGTGGAACACCCAGTTGACGCCTCAAGAAATCTACACTTTGTTTCCGATTTCCCGCACCTGATAAAGTGCCTGAGGAATGGCCTCCTGAAGACTGGATTCATCACTCCCGAAGGAAGGGTATGTTGATAATACTGCACTTTTTTTAAAGGCGAGAGCCTTAGGTACCTCATCGAACATGAAAATTAACCGTCGGCGTCGCCAACACGAGTGACATAAAAAATAATCACCACGTGATGACGTCACCATATGACGTCAGATATCCCCGAAATCTGTGACGTCATGATGATGTGAAGCGTGGAAACCTGGGCAAGTTGGTAGGACATAATTGAATATACGAACAGCGCAACAGACAAAGTGTCATTACCTTCTTCCGTCTTTGTCTGTTGTGCTGTTCGTATATTCAGTCATGATGATGTAATTTAAGGTGACGTCACATGATGACGGTATCACACGACATCGTTCGCTTTGCGCTGTCTCCGTAATCGGTGCGCCGATTACGAAGGCAGTGCATAAGGGTCGCTGTGAGTTTAAAAGAAGAGCTTAGATTGATTTCCCGTAATCACCGTAACTAGATGTCTGAATTTCATTTCCTTATCACTGCCAGCAACTAGTTATGCCGATAATCAGTATACTATTGCATCTTATGATTATTACATTCATGCCTATCTATTACTCAATTTTAGGTGACGGTGCGACCCGTTCAAGAGGCGTTCCTTCTGGACTCTCCTGACCGCACACTGAAGGTTATGCGAGGGTTTACTGAAGCGCACCTCAACCCCAACTCATTCGAAAAGATGAGGGTACCATTGGCCTTTCAACTTTTCGGGACGAATGTCCTGCGGGCCATGTCTTTCTACAAGAAAGAAGTTGAAAGAAAAATCGGCAGAATAGCGGGCACAGAAAAATTCTTCGAGTAAGTTGTATTTATGATGCTATTATACGCCAATGAACCTAGTTCGTGCAACTTGCAAGCTATATATTTTTATTATTGGTTCTTTTTATTTGCAGGAAGATTAACAAGTTGATAAAAGCAATGACATCAAGGTTTCCTGCAGAAGCTCTGAGGCCTGCTTCGTCAACATCTGCAGTTTTAGAGGAATTTCTTGTTTACTTAAACAAATGGGAAGCTGGCACTGTTAACAAAGGTGGATTTCTAAGTGATTCCACGGCGACGGGGCTTAGAGTAACTATTGCCAGTACATTATCTCTTTTGAAGTACTTAGCAGACAATGTAGGGTTCAAGTACTTTATGACGTCCCGCCTAAGCACCGACCCCGTAGAGCACATGTTTGGTATTATCCGCCAGTCCAGTGGCTGTAATGCTCACCCCTCGCCAGATCAGTTCCTTATAACTGTAAACTGTTTGTCCTTCTACAACATGGCAAGAAGTGTGGATGGTGCAAATGGCACTCCTGACATCATCAATGCGCTTCTCAGCGTAGAAGACAAAACTTCAAGCATTACTCCATACATTCTTGATGAGCTTCTCTCACAAGGGAGGTTAGAAGAGGCCGAAGAGTCTCTAGCCAGTTTAGAAGCTCCCCGTGCTAGCCACTCATCATTAGTGATAGAGAGAAGTGACTCGCGACTGATATATTACGTAGCGGGCTACGTTGCAAGAAAGTGCGTACTGAAACTCGACTGTCGCGCATGTGAGCACATCCTCCTTGTCAGGCGAAATGAAGCCAAAGCGCATCTGCTGCCCTCGGACTACACTGAACAGTGTGACTGGGGCGGACTTTTGTACCCCTCACAAGATTTGTACGCATTCATAGAAGCTCTAGAGAACATATTTACTGAATGCTTCAGTGTCTCGGAGCTACACACGAACAGCATCTGTGATGTTGTGGCTCTAGTGCAGAGCAACTTCCTCTGCTCCAATGGTGTTGGATGTGACTCTCACAAGGAAGGCGTAAGCATGAGAATTGTTTCTTTCTATGTCCTCACGCGTATGCATTTCTTGGTCAAAGGAATTAACAGTGCGAGAAGCGCAAAGCGACAGAGAGCAAAACATATTAAGCTCAGCCGAACGACCTAGAACCCTGGTTTTGTATTCGCGCATAGTTTTTGAAGACCCTGGTTTTGTATTCGCGCATAGTTTTTGAAGATTGTCGTTGTGTTTATTAAAATGGTTTGATGCATTCTCTCAGTTGTTTATCTCTTTCTCTCTCTCTTTTTTTTTTTTTGCATGCACGGTATCGGCGGTGTAGTGCCGCATCCGTTCCTTGTGAGTAGCCACGCGCAGTTCCAAAAACTTTCTTACAGGCAGGTTTGTCCCTAAAATCGCACGGTTTGGAGCTTTGAAGACAATACAAACTATTATATTTTTGTTGACGCAGTGTACAATCTAGGCACTCAGGATTCAAGCATCAACTTTAAACATATTGCTAATATTGCACTCTCGCACGCTTCGTTTGAATGCGCGGCGAACAAGCGCCCACTGCGGTGCGCTTCAGGAGAAAGGCGCTGCAGCGCCGCCTAGCGGTTTCCGTGCAAACTGCCTCGTCGCGCGGACCGCCCTCGTCCAACTACCCCTATCTAGGACACTCTAGTTGACAGGTTCTGGAGGTGTGCGGTGGCGCTGCGGTAGCGCGGGCTGTAAGCCCGGCAACGGGGGCGGATGTTTGCTGTGTGTTTTCGCGTCTCTGTGCCGTGCAGTTGTGCTCCGTGCTCTCGCTCGCAAAACGAAGCAACTGACGTTTTATTCACTGGGGACTACGAGAGATGCAATGCCTGGCCGTAAGCGTCAACACCATTGCTTCGCCCCTGGGTGTAAAACAGGATATCAGTGGACGAAAGGAGCGCAGCGCTTCTTCTTCGCGGTGCCGCAAAAGTTGTCCTTTCTTTTTAAATGTGATGCATTTGTCTGCGTACTGCAGGAACTTATAGCGTGTCTATCTATCTATCTATCTATCTATCTATCTATCTATCTATCTATCTATCTATCTATCTATCTATCTATCTATCTATCTATCTATCTATCTATCTATCTATCTATCTATCTAGCCGCCTACGTCTGGGTGGTCTCGTGATCAACCCCCTTAACTGGGGGTAAGCCAAAATTAGGGTTGGTTTGACAAATATGCCTCGTTGGCCATGACATTAACGTGACAATACCGTCGCTTACGTCGTCCAACCCTTTTCGCCAGACGCGTGTGGCACATACCCGTATACCACGGGCGGGTATGTGCCACAGGTATGCAGGTATGTGCCACAGGCGATTGACAGTTTATATCTACGCAGGAACGGCGAGATCAGAGATTGGTAATTTTAACGCGAGAGCGTTAAGAAGAAGCTTACATCGGCAGCATTGACCCGACGAATGCAAAGAAGAAATGTCAGGGTCCCAGCAGGAATCTAACCCCAGCATTCTGCGTGGCAATCAAGTATTCTAGCACAGAGCCACGCCAGGTCTCGGAAGTGCTTTTCAAATAGGCCCTAATGTTTGTGAAACGTCAATTGTGGTTGCAGTACTGGCTATTCAATTTTATAAACATTATTTGCTCCTATGATACAGCCGTCACGTCGGATTAACGTCAGTTGTAGTTAAGCGCCATCCACTGAAGTTGATTTATGTAACAGTGTCCAGGGCTACCATCCTCGCGAGCAGAAGCGCTACATATTGGCCTACTGCTTATGGTGTTGCTAATACGCATGTTGCTGTTGGCATCGTTAGGCAAGCGTAAACAACTGGTGATGTAAAACATATGCGACTGTTCAACGTCTGTGCGTACAAGATTTGTATATATCTTGAGTGTCATTTCGTAACGTTTCGCTCAATAAAAAAATATTACAACACAGTCACCTTCCCTCCGCATGCTTCGCATAACATCTATTCCCAAGATACGTGGGATCTGCGGAACTTTTAGTAATGTTACGAGAACGCGTAGACGGCTTTTTCCACGCCGGTGCTTTGGTTTCTTCTGAAGGCAACAAGAGCTCTTAAAGCCGCTCAACAGCGGAAAACAAATGATTTATGACATGAAAGCCTGGGTGGGAATTGCAAGGTCGCATTGCCAGGCATTTGTCTTCCAGCGAACCTTGAAACATGTTAGAAAATTATAACCAGAAGTTTATTAGAAAAAGACAAACAACGATGTAGATTAACGTAATACTTTTTATTGTCTTCTATAAATCTTGACTGCACGAACTGACAAAATTATAGTCCTTGTAACGATCGTTAACGCAGCTGAAGCTTTAAAATTGTCGCGTTATCTGGAACCATTTATCATATATGGAACGATATAAAAATAATATAGGAGTTCAGCGGTTTTTTCTGTAATATTTTGTATGCACAGATGCCGCAAGACCAATCTGGGCAACATTAAAAAGTCGGCTGTTCCCTGCTGACCATTCGAAAATCACAGTAACGGTTGCAGCGTAAGGTAATTTGAGCATATCAGTATCGCGATCGAAGCATCTAAAATGTACACATTCTCACGACCGCGTTCTTGCATGCGGGACGATTTCGCAAGCCGCTACCACATCTATGTACGCCAAATTAGCCAGGAAATTAGGGTGAGCAGCGTTAACTATTTACGGGACATGCACCGAAATACAGAGCGACGATTCCATGCTTGCTTTGCACGTTTATGAAGGGTAAGAGCGCACTGAAGACGAAGACACAAAGAAGGCACACACACGCACACACATAGCGCTACTTTCAACAGTTTATTTTTGTGATCTCGACACTACTTATAGGGCAAACCATGAGCACATCTGCTGCGCAGAAGTAACAGCAACATTACTAAGCATCATGACAGACACCAAGGAAAACAAATTCTTTTTTTTTGTCAGCGCAATAGAAGGCATACTAACACACATGTCACCCAACTTCTCAATCTCTCCTGCTTCGATTATCTCGCGTGTAAGCTGATTTCTATTTCTTGACAGAACTCTGCACGTGTCGAACAAAGGCACACAACCGCACTTCTTACAATGTATTGCCAAGAACCCACCTGCCACGTTTCTAACATTGTAATGGTGCTCACGGAGCCGGTCATTCAAGCAACGACCGGTTTGTCCGACGTAGCTGCGACCACAAGATAGCGGCAGGCAATACACCACACACTCAGCGCAATCAACAAACTTGTTCTTGTGATTAGTTTTGCATCCACGCTTTTCGTTTGCATTCCTCGTCGTAATCTTGCACAGCCTTTCCAACTTGTTTGGCGCCGAACATAAACATGGAATACCAACATGCCCACATTACCACCTTGGTGAACTTCATTTCTAGTACAACGGGCCCCTATCCTGAGTTTACTTCGTGATCCAAGTGCTACTGTTGCATTAATTTCTGCCATGGAGTGCAAATGCCGGTCGCTCACGTTCTGCGTTCGCAATAAGGTGATCCCACTTGAGCTCAGTACTCTATTCTGCGGGTTCCTGCCATCGACGGGACATGCTTCGAGGATTTGCAAGATACTCAAGTCTGAATGGAAAAGGCAAGTACGGCTTTACCGCCAGTATCTTGAGCTACAAATTCAAGGCGAAAGAAAGGCTGGAACCTTCCAGCAAAGTTCTTCATGAATACCTCAAGCTTGTCAACAGGACAACTGAATTCTTGTGGCAGCAGGAGCTGGCGTATCTCCGGACGCGTCTTCCTGCGAAGAATCCTGCACCCACAAATCCTGTTCACACGTCTGACGGCGTGTATCTACCAGAACCGGTCAAGAAGGCCCTCTCTTTGGGGCCGAAGTTTGCGGTCGAAACTAAACAGTCGCGCCATGAATTGTTGTCCTTGGTGAGACAGATCTCAAAGGATGTGCCAGAAGAGGAAGCAGCCCGCATCGTCTCAGCAGGTGTTGACGTCGTCTCTCGATGTAAGATGCCCGTTTCAAAACTTTCTATCAAGCATGTTGGCTCTTATTTGGTCGATAATTCGTTGTGTGTTTTGCCAGCGGACAAAGAGGGCGGATTCGCCGTATTCTCCTGTGTTCAGTACCACGAAAAGGCTGGTGAAGCCATCTCTGCGGTCTTTGACAGTCGCAGTAATGTGTGTCTTCCAAAAATAAAGACTGAGGCTAAGAAGCTTTGTAAGCGGTTGAAGCTAGATAAATTGGTCAAGAAGTATTGAGAAGGAACCGCGCGATTGTCTAGCAGTGTTTTTCACGGCAAAGACACATAAAGTTGATGTGCCCTTCAGAGTTATAATCTCTGAGCATGACACTTGGCAAAAACAAGTTGCGTTGTTTCTGCAAGCAAAGCTTGATATTTTACCTATCTGTGACCCTTTCCTTATCAGGAATTCGGAAGAGGTTATTAATTTTATGAAAGTTAATCATGACGAACGCCTCCAGGCCTTTTCTATTGACGTAAAAGATTTGTTTTATTCCATTCCTCATGAAGATTTGTTACGTTCTGTTGAAAAAGTCATTGATGAATATGGTGTCATTAGATTTCAAAACGAGGTTGGTCTTTCATGTGGGCATTTCTTAGAACTTCTGACGTGCTACCTTAAGTCTACCTTTATTTTATGGGATGATTGTGCACAGTTGCAGAAAAGAGGCATCTGCATTGGTTCTTGCCTGGCTCCCCGACTGAGTGACCTGTTTTTAGCTCAGCTTTGTGTGACGCTGTCGGAAAGGTTGAAAGGTACTAAGGTAGTTAGAACTTTTAGATATGTAGATGACTTTCTGTTTTTTGTGAATTGTCCTTCCGAGCGGCTAGTTGCTGAGTTTAACGGTCTTATACCAGTAATCAAGGATTGTCTTGAGCCGCTAGAGGTGACGCATGAGCTTCCGCAGAATGGCACCATGAGGTTTCTGGACCTTCGCCTGTCGCTCGACTGTGATCACTCCTGTTGGCATTATGAACCGCGTGCAAGTAAACCCTTACTCCCCTACCACTCAGCGCATTCCAAACTAGTTAAGAGAGCGATTACGAAGCTTTGCTTCAAGAGTTCCCTAACGAAGTCGTGTCACCATATGGTCCAACTCAGTTTCGACCAGCAAAGAAAGAGGTTGCTGGATGCCGGGTTTCCCCAGCCTTTGCTTGTCTCCGTAGCTGAATGCATCTTGAGGGACAGCAAAAACGAAAACCGAACTGTGGCGAGAACATTTGAGCAAGGAAATCGCATAAGGGTGTTACCTTACGTACACGCGGTTTCCCTATAATCTGAAAAAGATTGCTCAGCGGGGGTAAAGTGCGCGTACTCTTTTCAGCGTCAAACAAGTTGGAAAGGCTGTGCAAGATTACGACGAGGAATGCAAACGAAAAGCGTGGATGCAAAACTAATCACAAGAACAAGTTTGTTGATTGCGCTGAGTGTGTGGTGTATTGCCTGCCGCTATCTTGTGGTCGCAGCTACGTCGGACAAACCGGTCGTTGCTTGAATGACCGGCTCCGTGAGCACCATTACAATGTTAGAAACGTGGCAGGTGGGTTCTTGGCAATACATTGTAAGAAGTGCGGTTGTGTGCCTTTGTTCGACACGTGCAGAGTTCTGTCAAGAAATAGAAATCAGCTTACACGCGAGATAATCGAAGCAGGAGAGATTGAGAAGTTGGGTGACATGTGTGTTAGTATGCCTTCTATTGCGCTGACAAAAAAAGAATTTGTTTTCCTTGGTGTCTGTCATGATGCTTAGTAATGTTGCTGTTACTTCTGCGCAGCAGATGTGCTCATGATTTGCCCTATAAGTAGTGTCGAGATCACAAAAATAAACTGTTGAAAGTAGCGCTATGTGTGTGCGTGTGTGTGCCTTCTTTGTGTCTTCGTCTTCAGTGCGCTCTTACCCTTCATAAACATGGAATACCAACATGCCCACATTACCACCTTGCTTTGCACGCGCGCCACCAGATTCATACAGCCCATGCTCTGGTGGCGCCATCTGGTGCCGTCAACGTGACAAGCGTCGCTCGCGATCGCTCCCTGAACCCACTACACAGTATATTCTAG
>JALIZH010011713.1:0-14999 GCA_030522465.1 Rhipicephalus appendiculatus | reverse complement strand
CACTCAGACTCACTCAAGAAATATATCTCGCACTTTGGACTCACTCGTACTCAGACTCACCAAAATTTTCCTGAGCCGAACTCACTCGGACCCACACTCACGAAAATTTTTCTTCAACAGGAATCACTCGGACTCAAACTCACCAAAATATTACTCACTTGGACTCACTCAGACTCAGACTCATGGCTCGATCCGAGTTTGACTGAGTCGACTCATGTGCGAGTTCGCCGACCTATGCTGTCATGTTATATACGTTGAAATAATAAATGTTCCATAACAAATGTTCCGCGCACAATTTTGTAGGCGCTGGCAATGCGTTGTAGGCGTGGTTTCAGATGAGCTTTTTTTATTTCAGCAGGGGCTTCTTCTGTGATATTTGGGTGTCCACAAGCTTGTGAATTTATTCAGCAAAGGTAGCAGAGTCTACATGCAGGATCCCTGTTTTCGTCACATTCAGACATCTGCTTCTAGCGACGGAACTATGTTTTACAAAGCTACATTTCACATAGACATTCTATATTATAGAAGGTATGGTGTAGCTAGAAGAATAAATAAAGTCCATGCCTAGTCGTGTTCGTGCAACTGTGTTTCTGCCTTGATAGGTTGGATAAGGGCCCTTATGTGGTGCTTACAAAAGCACGAAGGGTAATCTGTTCTCCAAGTAGCACATGAATTCAGCAGCCCCAGGGCAAATAAAGGGGTCTCACAGTTTTGAGATCTCAGCTTGCTGGGATATTTAGAGGTTGACGGAGAGGCTTACAGTTCTGATAAGAATCATGAGGACGGTATGTTGGGCACTTTGGTAACTTTCGCAGAGCCAAACTACAAGACTAAACAAAGAGGACACACTGACAACTAACAAGTGCCAATTGTCAACAGAAATTTTATTGAAACCACAAATGTGTACATATTATATACCTATAGACACACAGTTCCACGTGTCAAGAACTAATGCTGACAACTGTAAAAAAAGAATGTACGTGTGACCAAACTACATGTGACAACATAACTTGCTAGAGACCAATGGCAAGGTAATCAATTTAAAAGTCGTGGAGCGATACTGAAGGCTATGCAACGCACGTGTCATCTATCAATGTAAAAAGCCTCTACTATCTCATGAGCTGCTATCTCCCCATGGTTCAATAGTACCTTGGCTTTCAGAAGGTAGCACAGCCACTCTTGTATCACCATTGTGCCTGATGGTGTGGATATTGAAATTCAGACATGATACGGCTACCACATGAAAGGAGCTTTTCACACAGCAATAGGTCGTCATACTTGATGAACTTGGTCCGAGCTTTATTATGCATCCTCGCTGTTTGATCTGCCTTCACAGCTTCTGCTATCAACAGGAGCACAAATATTGCCCTAGTTTTCACATCCAAAAGACAACATTGTGGTCACCTTGCTTCAACTTTCCTTCAGCCTTGTTGAGACACCATGCAGATCAGGGGCACTTACCATATGCCTGTCTTTGTTATTTCTACCACCAGTTAATTCCTTGTTTTCTCGCTTTAGCTTCTCCAGAATTCTTTTGCTCAAGAGAGCTAAGTAACGTTCAGGACACCTTGACTGTTTTATATTTCTAACTGCTGGGCCAGTTGGTGTAACATAATGTAGAAATATATGAGCGCACAAGGTAAAAGGAAGGAAGAGAACTAGACAGGACAGACGCTCAATGTACAGAATGTACAGCCCTTTCCCATTAAAGTGATGAACTTGGGTGTCGTTCGTATTGACGAAAAAGAAATGAGGACATTGGGATTAGGTATAGAGGTCTGCTTTGTGCTATGTTTGTTTGCCTTTGGCTCATTCTGTGGCTGACTAGAGGCATAGAAAGCAAGATGTGTTGTGGAGTGTGCGGCTATTGTCATTGTAAACCAAAATAGCCCAGGCTTGAAGGCAAACATGCATTGCTCAGTGGATTGCTCCCTCTCATTGGCTGACAAGAAGGGACACATTGTGGTTGTGCTTGCCCCAATGTCGAGAAGAGGGCGCTTAGCTTACTACAAAAGCTTAGACTTGAGAAGTTATTTAGTACAATGAGGACAGTGGAGATTTCAGTGCTTTGGAGAATCACACACACACACAGTTGAGACTCACAAGATTGGATGCACCATCTCACTTTGTTGTGTCTTAGAAGGGGACGTGGCAGTACATTTTCTCTGGACACCACCAAAGATCGATAACTTACAGCACTGTATGTCAAAGTCTGGTGATTTGGCACAATCTCTTGCCATGGAGACATCTCTGCTGTTGGGGTCAGCATCGATATTGAAGATTTGTTCAACTCGTTTCCACACCGAGGACTGACTTCATGTACGGGAGGGATGGCATTGGAATGACAATAATGAGAAGCGAAAGTTTGTGGACAATTGTGTTTCAGAAGCTGCTTTTTTTGGGGGGGGGGTTATTATCTGTTTATTTATCTTTGGTATTGGCTGGATAGGTGACGTTACAGGCGGGTCAGCCTATGGGAGGACCTGATAGGTCCTCATCTTGATGGTATGCATTTCAAAATTGAGGGGGTGTTCAGGACCTTGGGTCACTCGATCGCTCTGGAACTGTAAAAGGGCCCAAATAGTCGAAACTCATACTATCTGGCACAATGCAAGCGCAACATTGGTGTCAGAGGAGGGGAAACATGCCACCTGGAAAACCGAAGACATTTAACAGGAATTTGCAGCGTCACGAGCAAACCCAGCCGGAAACTCGCAGGCAAGCGCTGAATTACACATGCGCTGCCGCCATTTCCGAGTTTTAAATTTAAGCCACCGACGTCAACAAAATGCTGCTTCAGTGGACATTTTGGGTAAAACAGTTCAAAACTACCGCGCTGCGTGCAACACATACGTCGCAATTAAACTGCCAGGAAAGCTTGTTTACTACGTCGGTGAAGAGGTACGACATTCCGGCCAATATTTGCCCGCCAGTACATCAGAAATAGCGTCCGAGTACGAAGCGGCCAAGCGAAGCTCGACGCTCGTTTCACTCAGCTCGTGAATCTTTGGACGCGTTGTTTTCAGCCCGACTCCTACAGATCGTTCGACACGGCGGCTTCGCGGACGCCATGACTCAAGATTATCGTCGTTGCAACGTCGACCCGTTCGCGAAAATATGCCACGTTACCCGCCTTGGAGCTGCGCAACGTCTCCGTGATTGAAAAATGCTCCGACACTGCCAGCACGCCGTTCCGCTGCAACAGCGCGGTACGACAAATCGACGACGCACGCGTCATAGTGTGCATGTCCGTTTGACACGTACTACAAGGAAGCTCAGACGGCTCAGACACTAAGGCGCTCGCAGTACGATCGAGAAGCTCCTGCATGTCGGCACTTGGGAGGATTTTTGAAATCAAATAGCAATGTTGCTGCAGATAGATAAAGCGCGACTGCGACACAGGTGGAAATTAAGACAAGGAAACAAATTGTGCACGATCCGATCGATCGAGCGAGATCGAACATCGAATTCCGCTAGATACGGATCATGTGTGCGATTTCGTAATTGTGCACTAGTTAATCAAGCGATTTCATGTCATTCACATCACGGTGTTTTTAACAATTTTATTTGAGTTATTTATTCATCCACTTATTGCTTACAAGAAACGAACGAGCATTGTTACGGCCACTAATATACATTGTCCAGCCAATGACACTTCGTAATGCACTTTACGTAAAAAGATGCTCAGTAGTGAAAGGAGATCTACCAGCTCACCTCCCTCCCTCTCTTTCTCGAGGCGTACGGGAGTAAGTGTTGCCATTAGTCCTCCCGTTCCTCTCATTTTGACAAAGGGCTAAGCACTTACCCCCCCTAATTTTGCGGACGGCACGCATGCTTCTGCAGTGCGTCCTTTGTGGGAGTAAAGCGCCCTTTTTGGATGAACGGCGCAGTTACTCCCGAAACTTTTTAGAGTGTGACACCACCGATACTGATTCGGATACCTGTGTTCTGTCGCTCAGCGACTTCCTACACGTCACCGACGAGCAGCGTCACAACCCATATTTGCGATCTCTTATAGAACGCCTCACCTCAGAACAACGGGACGGCTCCCTCCGTATATTTGTTCTGCACGACGGTACCTTATATCGACGCAATATGACACCACACGGTGCTGAACTGCTTCTCGTTGTTCCTCAGCATATGCGACCATCTATTCTCTCGCAACTGCACGATGCTCCCACCGCTGGCCACTTGGGTGTTTACCGAACTTACGATCGTGTGCGCAGACGTTTCTTCTGGCCTGACCTATACCGCTCTGTTCGGCGCTACGTCGCTTCCTGCGAGCTCTGCCAACGCCGCAAAAAGCCCCCCTCTCTCTCCCGCCGGGTACCTTCAGCCTATAGCTATCCCCAGCGAACCATTCTTTCGTGTCGGCCGAAGAAGAAGATGAGGTGTCACGGGCGTAAATCGAGGGTGTTGCACTTGTCATAGCGCGTCAACGCTACACCTCTTACGTGTTGTAAATATACTGTAAATACTGCAACTCTGCACGTAACAATATGAACAGCCACTGAAAGTGTTTTTTCAGCATTTTGTGTGGAGTAATTGCACTAAGGCACTTGCAGATGGCGCAATTTGCTGCAGAAACAGACAGATTTGTGAAGTTCACTATGCCCGATCATTGAAGGCATAGATGTAATCCTTCGAGTCAAGTGCAAGTCTTGTAGCGCCTTTCTTGTGCTGGCAGCCTTGGAGGTGCACAGCGGTCGATTTCTAATTTACGCATTTGCTATCAGCGTTGCATGATTTACAGTTGATGTACGGGGGTCCTTTTTTTACTTGTTGATAGCCATACTGTGCGCCTTCGATCAGCTTCGCATTTGGCCCAATATTTTGTGACTATTTTCGCTCTTTTCAAAATAGCGCGATAGAAAGATTGCAAACACATGAGCCTGCAGCCTTTCCGGCTTTTCCGCCACGACGATTTCGTAATAGTAAGTCCGTACCAATGAACTCACCCTAATGTCAGTCCTACTTTAGTCTCTTTCCATCAAAATCTGCTAGTCCGGAAGTTATTAGACGTGAAAACGTTGCATGGTGAAGGCACGCGGCGAGCGTGGATTTGGCGCGTTTTTATGTGCAAGAGAAAATTTTTCTTTGCTTCACAGAGAAGCAATCACACAGGGCCAGGCCCGTAGCGACGAATTTTTTTCGGGGGGCGGGGCACTTGTTGAAGGCCTTGAAAAACACCTATTTTTATCATTTGTCCTTGGTAAAACACCCCCACTCCATCCGAATTTGGAGGAGGAGGGCTCTAGGGCCCCCCTGGCTACGGACCTGCACAGGGCGCTTATGAGGATATTCAGCCGTTAGAGGGCAATACGTACTCCCTGTCTTTAGGGAGCCTTCATGTGGCACGGAGGCGCGCACATGAAGGCTCCCTACCTGTCTTCAAGGGAATGCGCGTACTTGTTATCTATTTTAGTACCTTTTCTAGTTTAAATATACGTTTACTTGTCGCAGTGCGGCTCTGAATCTATCTTTTTCGCCTGCGATTGGATGGTTCGATATCGTCGGGCAGGATCGGGCATGAATCGGGTGCGAGAGAAGTGCAGAATGGCGTCGACGCGACGGCAACGCCATCACGCTCCGTGTTCATGAGCGTTTAAGGACAGCTGCAGTGTGACGCGATAAAAGATGTGCGATAATGTGCTCGACGTGTTTCGTGGTGTTGGCTTGTTTCGTGTGCCTCTCTGCTTGGCTGCTGCTATTGGTAAGAACGCCGTCATTAATTTGCAAAGTGCGTATTGTATTTGTCATGTTAAGCTAACATTTGTCGCATTGTGCTGTTCGGCGCAGCTAGGTTTTTTGTGCTCCTCACTTCGCGCATGTTTGCAAGAAAATCGTTTCTTGGCGCGAGAAAGTTAGTCGCCGCTTGCGTCGTTAGGTTTTCTTTGTTACGGTACACGTAGTTCGAATTCAATGCATGCATGTGTGAAATTGTGTGAAGAGTGATGTTATGCTTAACATCATTATTAGTGGCGTTCGCAGATTTCTTGAAGCTCTTGTTTCGAGCGCAATTAGAGAGAATTTGTGAATCGAGAAAAATTTTTGTTAGATGAGGCTACGACGTAATGTTCTGCATAAACACTTCTCTCTCGGTAACGCATGCATGGCGCCAAAGATTGCTTTGTTTTAGCTGCGGCATCTACTCGTGACTGGTTTTCGCGAAAAGGTGATGTGAAGTGCGTCGGAAAAAAATTTGTGCAAAGGCGGGAGAGAAGACATAGCCAACATTTTTTCTTCTTTGTTTTTCAGGTCATGCCGTCCGGTGTCAAGTTCTACGGCAACTATATACTGTCGCGCTGCGTCGTGAACTGTGTGCGTACTTGTGCGTTTACTGCAGTTTTACTGTTGTGCGGGGCTTTTCATAATGTCGCCTATTTGTTTATTTCTTCTGTAGAATTTATTACTGAAGATATGGCAGATGTCTTGCATGTGATGAACCCATCTAATCCATCTCTTCGTGCGGGCGTTCATCAAACATTGAGAAAGTGTGCGTGTGCTTACCAAGAATGACTTAAAGTGTGCATGTGCTTACCAAGAATGACTTGAAAATAAGTTTTCGTCTCTTCCAAGAATTCTTATGTTTTATTTAAAATGTGTGCATAAACGCACAGTGGCATTGTGTGCTTGCCGCTCTGGCGGTACAGCTTACACGAAGCTAATAATCAATGCTTGAAAACGTCGCGTAAAAAAAAAAAGTATGGTTTCCGAGACGAGCACACGCACAGAAGTGGTCTCAGAGGCCGTGTAATTTTTTCTCATCAGGTTCAAGATAGCTTCAATAGCCAGCTCCTTAGGCTGAAGACGGCCGGTTATGGCAATGCCGCGATCACGACCGCATGTAATAAGCTCATTAAAGGGTTAAAAAAGACAATCCTGGAGCCAGTGATGAGCGCAAAGATCGCGCCAGCAAATTCTCTGTTGTGCCATATCTGCATCGCTTTTCCCATGGTCTAAAAGATGTTTCTAACCGGTACAAGATTGATTTGGTGTTTTCCGCTCCCCCAGAAGATTGGAAGGATTTGCCCACTTATCATACAAAAAGCAGGTTCATCTGTAAAAGCTGGATGTAAAAGTAATCATGTCCACAGCTTCATACCTTGCAAGATAGGTACTGTGTATATGATTCCTTTGTCGTGCGGCAAAGTATATGTTGGACAAAGTCGGAGGTGCATTAACATTAGACTGCAAGAACACCTACGCTCGCTCTCCTCCTCTAATGCTACTTCTTATCATCTAGCCAACCATTGCCATTCGTGAGGATGCAATCCACATTTCATTGACACTGTCATTCTTTCACGTCATCATATTAAAACGACAAGAGAAATAATAGAAGGTTTTCATATCAATAGATTAAAAGAGAAATGCATCAGTCAAGCTTCTATTGACCTTTCATCTAAAGAATTAGAGTATCTCATGCACACGTGTATAGTATAGGGCTACATCGTACCGTTTTTATCCATTGTATAATTTTTTAAATTTTTTATGCTGTGTATGATTTCCATGACGCGGTCTTCCGGCTGATATCGCCCTGAGGTGGTTCACGTGGCACCTTTGATGACATGATTTGGACGATGCTGGATATATAAGTGGCGCTTTTTCCAATAAAAATTTTAGTTGTGAGTACAGCGCCTGTCCTGTCTTTTCTCGTCTTTGTCTTCGTTCCAGCGCTGCCCCATATAATTCATCATGAACCCTAACCAACTAGCCCACCTTTCCGTTATTCTGCAATTTTTTCTAATCGCTAGAAAATGGCCTTCGAGAACAACTTTTCTGCGGTCCCCATCTCTGAGGCTGCGAAGGTACCCCACGCCTGTTTGGAGCGCTGCGAACCCAAATCAGCTACAGCCGCAGGGGCCTATGGGAGTGTCCTCTTTAAACTTTATATTGCTCCATGCTACCACCGCGGCACCTACACTGCTCCCCCTCTCCCTCGTCCCCTGCCTGTTGTCAGTCATGGAGTCGGTCTTTTAGTACACGGAAAAGCTGTAGTTTATACCCCACCGCCAGGTGTGATTTGACGAGGTCCCGTTCACTCTACCATCGTTGAGTACAGCGCGCGCATTTTGTGGCACGATGCCATAGACTGAAGCAAGGGAAAGTTGCTCAGTTAGAGGATGCGTGAGAGGATTTAAAATGCGATGCCATTAGATGACGACACTAGGTTTACTCCCCATATTGGTCTCGAACTCGAAGCACGAAACTGCCCAGAGTGGCCCATGCAGTAGTATGCTCTTGGGCAAATGCGTCAATGTGTGCAGATTAGAAGTCACTTGACCTGCTCCATAGTGACACTGGGTCATTACCACAAATTCTGTGATCTCTTTGGTGCCGTAATCTACATGATGTGCTGTCACATGGCTCTTGAAGAGAGTGTAGACCGAAGATACCAAAAGTTCAAAGTTTTCAAGAAACGCTGCTGCCGAGATACCTTTCAGGCACGGAAGGCAGTATATAATAAGCAGCCAAGCCTCCTATTCACTTTTCAATACTTCCGTAGTTAACCCTTTGAGGGATAATGGGACGAATCTGCCCCACTTTTTCTTCAGTAAAAGCTTCCTCCGCCGCTGCGCGTCGCCATTAGCGCTATGATTTTCTGCTGCCGTGGGTAAGAAACATTTAAGAAACCAAGAAAAAATATCTCACACGTTTACTATATATTGTATCAGTGATACGTTGAGATCATATTCATTTTGCTCAGTGCACTTTTTTTTTTAAATGTTCCATCGCGTGCAAGATAACTAAAGTTCCAGATTTATGGTATTTTTCTCTGCTTTACTGAATTTCAAGAGCAGTAGTTCTAGCATGAATCTATGGACTTTCAGAATTGGAGCAGTATATCGGCGAATAATCGTGTCGAATAGTACTCGAACGAAAAATCAAGCAGTTTCTTGTAAAGCCTAACTACAAAACAGGCCCCCCATAAATGTCATTTCAAGTTTTATGGGCACTATTACGTCGCAAGACACGTTTTCTGACGGAGAAGGCCATGAAGTTCTTTTTTGACCTTTTTTACGTTTGCGCTACCAGTGGCAATGAGACCAAAAGCTGTGGCTAAGACGTTCCTGAAATAGACCCTTTTCAAAATTGTAAAGCTAGTTTTCCTGCTATGCAGTTTGCCCAACTAATGGCGGCTAGACGCCTACTGCAAACAGCCTGTTCAAGCACGGTTTGCATACGCTATGACGTGGATAATGTAGTCGGCTCTTGATATAAACACGCATAATAGACAAGCCCCAGCCACTAATCTATTTGCCAAGAACAATGAACAATTTCCCAGGTACCACGTTGTACACACTGAAGAGTCCGATGGAAAGGCTCAACAAATCTCACCCTTCTTAGTAGCGAAAACTCTGACAGAGAAATTAGGACCAGGATACAAGGCCTCTAAAATGGCCAGTGGTGACCTTTTGCTTGA
Source organism: Rhipicephalus appendiculatus (assembly GCA_030522465.1). Lineage (NCBI taxonomy): Eukaryota > Metazoa > Arthropoda > Arachnida > Ixodida > Ixodidae > Rhipicephalus > Rhipicephalus appendiculatus. The sequence goes on along the minus strand of JALIZH010011713.1, from coordinate 5,575 downwards.
ACTGCGAGACAAGAAGCAGTATGAGAACCTCCAGAATCTGACATCATTTGGTTCTATCCCTATCATAGTCACCCCACATAGATCTATGAACACCGTTCGCGGCGTCGTTTCTGACGATGACCTCTTGAACCTATCTGACGCTGAGCTTCTTGACGGATGGAAAGAACAAAATGTTGTCAACGTACAAAGGATAAAGATAAGAAGGGACAACACAGACAAACCAGCAAAGCACATTATACTCACATTTGGATCCAGCGAACTGCCAGAACACATCGTGACAGGCTACACAAAACTACGGGTTCGCCCATACATTCCTAACCCACGAAGATGTTTTAAGTGTCAAAGATACGGTCACGGCTCCAATGTCTGCAAAGGTCAGTCCACATGTGCCAAATGTGCATCAAAGGAACACACTTCTGAAAACTGTAATTCCCCTTGTCACTGTGTCAACTGCGGTGGGGATCACCCAGCGTACTCACGGTCTTGCGCAGCTTGGAAAAAAGAAAAAGACATCATTTCATTGAAAGTAAGGGAAAACATCTCCTTCAGGGAAGCCAGGAGGAGGTTCACACCATTCCACGGTACAACCTATGCTGATGTGACGCGTCAGGGGGCAACGTCGCATCGGCAACCGCCACTCCTTCGGCCTGCACAGAGCGAGCCGTCGGCTGTGGCTCCTGCCCCCAAGGCGGCAGTAGCTCAGACTACTCCGCCAACTCAAGAACAGGGACCGGCGACTTCAGGGCCGTCGGGTCTCAAGGCCTCGTCTCATAAGGCGAGGCCCAAAACTCGAGCTTCCAGCCCGCACGTGCGGGCATCCAGTGCCTCCCAGGAGGCAATGGACATATCGGTACCCCTGGTGCCGAAACACCGGCGCAGTTCTCTGGACCGCGCCAAAAAAACGAAAAAGCCAATAACGGGGCCGGACGACCGTCCTGCCACCTGAAAAAAGTAGTTCACTTGAACACACTTCACTCTCTTATTGTACACACAGCAGCTTTTCTTACTTAATATGCAGGCACAAATATTACAGTGGAACATCCGAGGCCTTCTTCGAAACCTCGACGACATACAAGAACTCCTCCACGAACACAATCCAAAAGTGCTGTGTGTACAAGAGACACACTTAAAATCAAACCACACAAACTTCCTACGCCATTATGTTACATTCCGAAAGGACCGGGATGATGCTCTGGCGTCATCCGGTGGCGTAGCGATTATAGTTAACCAAGGGATTGCATGCACACATTTAGCACTGCAAACCTCCCTTGAGGCAGTAGCTGTTAGAGCCGTTGTGTTCAACAAACTCGTTACCATTTGCTCTCTCTACATACCTCCACACTACCAACTACACAAACATGAATTCCAGTCATTTATAGATGAACTTCCAGAACCTTATCTTATCCTTGGAGACTTTAACGCACATAGCAGCCTATGGGGCGATTCTCGCTGCGACGCGCGAGGTCGTTTAATCGAACAATTCCTCTTTTCTTCTGGCGCGTGCCTCCTGAATCGAAAACAGCCAACATATTACAACCTTGCCAACAATACCTATTCATCTATAGACCTCAGCATTGTATCGCCATCGCTTCTACCCCTACTCCAATGGACAGTCATTAACAATCCTTACGGAAGCGACCACTTTCCAATAACTCTGAGCACACCAATACATAATGAAGGTCTCCCACAGATTCCCCGATGGCAGATAGACAAGGCCGACTGGGAACAATTTCGAAAAGCTACTCATTTAAGTTGGTCTGATATGTGTGGACTAAGCATTGATGCAGCTGTAGACTACTTTACAGCTTTTCTTATTAATGCTGCCACAAATTGTATCCCACAAACTGGCGTGTCCGCCAAACGACGTGTCCCTTGGTGGAACAGTGAATGCCGAAATGCACGCAGAAAGCAAAATAAAGCCTGGAGGTTGCTTCGGGACTCACCGACAGCCGAGAATCTTGACAGTTTTAAGAACATAAAGTCTCAAGGCAGGAGAACGCGCAGACAGGCTAGAAGGGAGAGCTGGCAGACGTTTTTATCCGGAATAAATTCATATACACAAGAGGCGAGAGTCTGGAACATGGTTGGTAAGGTAGCAGGACGACAAGCGCATTCACTTCCTCTAGTAAACACACAAGGTGACAGCTTGGAAGACCAGGCGACCTCTCTCGGCGCACACTTCGAACAGGTCTCCAGCTCGTCGCACTACACTACATCGTTTCAACGACACAAAACATTGATCGAAAAACAGAAACTAGAGCGAAAATCCACGAAACACGAGGCATACAATGAACCTTTCGTCCTGGCCGAGCTACAGGCATCGCTGAACTGCTGCAATAAGTCCGCCCCAGGCTCTGACCGTGTAGTATATGAAATGCTAAAACACCTACCCTCTGAAACTCAAAAATCCCTCCTTTTCCTGTATAATGCTATTTGGTTTTCTGGCCAGATCCCCTCTGCCTGGAAAGAAGCCATTATAATTCCGATTCTAAAGCAAGGCAAGGATCCATCCTCCGTTACCAGTTACAGGCCGATCGCATTAACAAGTTGCCTGTGTAAACTTTTCGAAAAGATGGTTAACCGCCGACTTCTACATTTCCTGGAAACAAACAATCTGCTGGATCCATTCCAGTGCGGATTCCGCGAGGGTAGATCCACCACTGACCACCTTTTACGTATCGAGGCACAAATCCGTGACGCTTTTGTCCATAATCAATTCTTTCTTTCGGTGTTCCTCGATATGGAAAAGGCTTACGACACCACATGGCGCTTCGGCATACTGCGAGACCTCTCACACATGGGTGTCCGAGGTAATATGCTGACCATAATCGAAAGCTATTTGTCCGAACGCACATTCCGTGTCCGAGTGGGGAATGCTTTGTCTCGAACATTTGTCCAGGAAACTGGGGTGCCGCAGGGTGGTGTCCTGAGTTGCACACTTTTCATCATCAAAATGAATTCCCTGCGACTGTGCATTTCAAGTAACATGTTTTACTGCACATATGTCGACGACGTGCAGATCGGTTTTAAATCATGCAATCTCACAACGTGCGAGCGGCAGGTTCAACTTGGCTTGAACAAGGTTTCCAAATGGGCAGAGGAAAACGGGTTCCGACTGAATGCGCAGAAGAGCACGTGCGTCTTGTTTTCCAGGAAGAGAGGCATGCACTCCGACCCTGACATAGACCTACATGGTCAACGTCTGTCTGTGAAGACCGAGCATAAGTTCCTGGGCGTGATATTAGATACTAAACTAACATTCATGCCACACATCAAGTACATAAAAAACAAGTGCTTAAAAACCATGAATATCCTGAAAGTGTTGTCACGCACTACATGGGGTAGTGACAAGAAATGCCTCATGAATGTGTATAGAAGCCTCATACGCACGCGCCTGGATTACGGGGCGATAATTTATCAGTCTGCGACACCAACAGCCTTGAAAATGCTCGACCCTGTCCACCACCTAGGCATTCGTCTTTCCACGGGCGCTTTTCGCACTAGCCCCGTGGAAAGCCTGTACGTTGACTCGAACGAGTGGTCACTACATTTCCAGAGATCCTACCTATCTTTTGTATACTTCCTCAAGGTGAACGCAAACAACAAACACCCCGTACCTCCACCATAAATGACTTGTCCAGCTCTGTCCTGTTCCACAACCGCCCTGCCATGAGACAGCCCTATGCACTTCGCGTGAGGAGTCTAGCCAGAGAAATGAGTGTGCCACTTCTTCAACACCGTTTGTCTGCTCCCGCGGCATACGTCCCGCCATGGCAGTGGCAGCTCATAGACTGCGACATATCCTTTGTAGAAGTTACCAAGCACGCACCAATTGCACACATCCGTACACACTTTCTCGAGCTCCAGCATAAATACGCATGTCCAGAATTCTTTACAGATGCCTCAAAAACCCACACCTCTGTGTCCTACGCTGCGGTCAGGTCCATCTTTTTCAGATGCCGGTACTCTACATCCTAACACCAGCATCTTCACAGCGGAAGCTTACGCTATACTTGCGGCCGTTAAACACATTCATTGTCTAAGTTTACCAAGTGCGGTAATATACACCGATTCCCTGAGCGTGGTCAAAGCCCTCAAAACTCTGAAAAGACACAAGAACCCCATCCTCGTCTCGCTCTACTCACTCCTGTGCACTGTCTATACACTCAAAAAGCATGTCGTTGTGTGCTGGGTGCCAGGGCACCGCGAAATACAAGGAAACGTGTTGGCGGACCAGCTAGCTGCATCCGCCAACGAAACCACCCCAAATACATCAATAGCTATCCCTGCGTTTGACTTAAAACCTCTCCTTAAACGTAAGATCAGGGCTTATTGGCAGAGCACATGGGATACGCACACACAAAATAAACTGCACACTATCAAGCCGCAACTTGGTCATTGGCCGCCAGTATCAAAAATCCCGCCACACAGAAGTAACACTTACAAGGCTAAGAACAGGACACACATACAGTACACATTCATATCTTCTATCCGGTGGTGATCCACCCGTGTGCGGAAAATGTGGTGACCCACTCACTGTCATCCACATTCTCATCCAATGCAGTGGATTAGACTCTATTAGAAAAAAAACATTTTCCATTAGTTTACCGTGAGCGAATTCCACTGCATCCTGGCATGTTTATAGGCAAAGAACCATTTTTTAAGTATGAGTCATTGTTTGCGTTTTTAAAAGACATTCATAACTTTCACGTCATATATCAAGGAAATCCGTAGCACGACCTCTCAACAGAGGTTGTTGCTGCGGTAGCTACACTCAGAAGTACCTGCTTCCCAGCCTTTGGCCTCAAAGGCCTTGAGGAGGCATTCGTGCTCTTTTTCCGATCGCTTACTTGTATATACCATGGTCATTTGTAATTCATCCCACACCCATAGATCACATCACATATCACTGCCATAATTTTATACCCTATACACACCTTTTACGCTTGTTTATAGCGCATTATTTTAGGCCTCTATACAGCCGAATACACTATGTCATCGCAACCATTGGTCAACGTTTACATCTCATAAATGACATGGCGCTCTTTGGCCACTCATGGCCCTTGCGCCACAAAACCCCACTAATCATCATTAGACAAGCCCCAGCACGTTCAAGGACCTCGTCTCCGCTTGAAGCACTACAGGTGTCGCCATTACTTGGGCGGATATTCAGCTCACCGAAGCGCACTTGCGAATTATGAAAAGGCTCCATTGAGGGGCCGAATGATGAGTTCAATGCTTTAGACAGTCGGGAAGCGAAAAATTACACCATCTTCCACTAAAGGGAACCATGTGTAGATGTGAAGCAGCGGGCACTAACGCTTACACTGGCGGCGGCGTTGACGCTGGCGCTCATCGCAGCGTTGCGCAGGGGAGAGAAACCTGGAGAGGCGCAAAGCACGCAGTGATGGACCGGTGTTTCCTACTGGAACATGCCAATCGCTGCTAATGGGCAATGAGAGACAGAAGACCTCCGACTGGGCACAGAGATCCGCAGTCCGCTTTTAGTTAACGCACACGCTGCGAATTTTTATTGTTCAACAACGCACAGGAGAAATCTCCCACCGGCACCACC